>JBAJHW010000004.1:69938765-70138765 GCA_037013535.1 Intellagama lesueurii | reverse complement strand
TTTTTATTGCGCTGATAATAGCTTTTTCATTGTGCAGAAAACGAGGTCGATCCAGTCTTTCCTTCTCCTCCCATGACTTAGTCTGAACGAGAAAGCAGCTGGGGGGGGGGAAGGAGTAAAAAGCCCCCGTACATACAGATAACACCGGATGGGAAATGTCAGTCACTCCTCCTCCACCATCCACAGAGTCACAGATCAAACAGTGGCACCATCGGAGAGGACTACTTTTTCTGCCTCGCTCTCTCGCTCTCTGTATGTCTTTTTTTTTTCTCCCCCAAAGATCGCAGCTGCTTCGGATACCAGTATTAATGCAAACGCGTTTGCAACATGGACTATTATTTTAAAGTTGATCTTGATCTGCGACAGAAAACAAACAAAAGCCTTCAAAGCAGGCACCCCCAGACGGAGTGTATGAAAGGTGTGGGGGTTCGGGGGGGGGGGAAGGAAACCCAGCTATTCACCGAGTGGGAGAGATTAACGTGAACTGCCCCCCCCCCGCGTTTTAAACTCCTGGGAGAGAAAGAGACCCACTCTCCCTCTCTTCTCTTTTCACTGAAATATAGCACACATTCCGATCCGAGAGCTTTCAGACAGTCTCAACTGATAGACAGACACATCGAGCCGCTTTTCCTGCTTCAGATTTTTTTTTTACTCCTCCTCCTCTGGCCAACGTCACCCTGACAATTACAAATAGGTCTCATACAAACCCATACCTGTCAATCTTTTTAATTGCTTTTTTCAATTTTATTTTTCTTGTGTTCATTTTTTTTTTTTTTTTTTTTTTTTTGCTTTGCAAGACTAAAACTCACGACGAAAGTCTCAGCAACGATTTTGAAATACATGCATTTTTCCCCCTAAAGCGAAAAGCACAACGATTTGTTATCGTAAATCTTAGTTGGCAACAGAACAATGTCAGACGCTCAAGTTCCGGGAAAACTTTCAAGAGCTGTTTTTTTTTTTCCCTTGCCCCATGATTGGGAGGGGGGCACACAAATTTAAGATTTTTGTTAAAGTTTGCTTATTTTTGTTCCAGAGCCCAAACTTGTTGTTAAGAAAAATACTGCTGAATCAAGTGATGAAGGTGCACATTGAAAAGAAATGACAAAATTACGTCCCATAATATTCTATGAGGATAAATCGCAGTTTTGTGTAAAATGTGAATGGATTTTCTTCCATAGTTAATACTGTGTAATTAAGAAATGGGATTTGTTATGTGGTGCTGGAGATTGATGTTGAACTAAGCGTTCATGAGCATTTTAAACGCCACGCGTAGCACAATCCCATAAGTATATAAATATTTACACGCAAACCCCATTGAGTGCAAGTATAGGAGAGCAGTCAGTATCTCTTGTTTGGGTTTTCGTCTCCATTCAGCAGCACCAACCAAAGCTAGGCAGCTCCTGGAACACTTTTATTATTTTTTAAAAGCATGTTTTGATCAGACATATACTACTCTTGTAAAAAAACTGAGCATTGCAGAGCCTGATTTAAGAGCAAGAGAGATAAGAATAGGTAAATGTTGAGGCCGAATATAAACACAGAGCGATCCAATGGGTTTCCCAGTCTTATTTTGTGACAGTTATAAAACCTATGAGTCTGCAAAGTGCTCTTTGGTGTGGTGTGTATCTTTTGAATAATAGAAGGACAGAAGCAATATTTGTGGGGGGGGGGGTGGCGTCTTTATAGGGAGGCCACACATAGAGACGCTCCCCGATCCTTAAAAGATGCAAATCACTGTTGTTTTTCCTCCTTTTCCCCTCACGCAAGCCTCGCTCCCACTAACACGGCTGCTAGAAGCGGCTCTGGGTTGATTTGTACCACCTTACGAGGAAGTGAACGTTTCGCACGGAAGGGGAGGGGCCTGTCTCCGCCGCCTGCGGCTCCGGGAGGCTCCTAAGAGCAGCGTTACCGCCAGATTAGCTGCAACTTCTCTCCATAAACCTTAACCCATATTGGTCTTATAACGCGTTCCAGATCGTTTTCTACAGCTATCTATGCAAGGAGAAGAACGCGGGCGTGTGTGTGTGTGTCTGTGTAGAAATCAGCTCCATCTTTTTTTTTTTTTTTAATGAAAGAGGTGGAGGCTGTGCGGTAGATTCGGCGCGTTTTAATATGCAATGACAGCCTCTTTTTCTTACCACGGAGACCCTATTATTCCCCCCCCCCCCCATCATACAGAATAATAACAAGGTTGTGCTGCTGCCGTTGTTTTAATTTGGAAAAAAAAAATCTCTGGATTGTCGAGTGCTAGTTTGTCGCAGCCGTGGGTCTGTGTCTTGTTTCGTTACACTCTCTCACACACACCAACCCCTTACACAGGCGCCCAGTTTTTGCTCCCGAGGCACCGGCAACTTGATAGGGCAGG
The DNA here is from genome assembly GCA_037013535.1 of Intellagama lesueurii. NCBI lineage: Eukaryota > Metazoa > Chordata > Lepidosauria > Squamata > Agamidae > Intellagama > Intellagama lesueurii. The sequence goes on along the minus strand of JBAJHW010000004.1, from coordinate 70,136,400 downwards.
CTGAGCTTTTAAAAGGAGGAAGTTTGCCTTTCTGTGTGGTCTTGCTTGTTCGCTTAGGGGAAAAAAAAATACTACTGACGGTAACAATGTCAGCAGCTGCTGCTGCTGGGGATTTTTTTTTTTCCTCCCCTGCTGCCTTTCTGATGTGAGGAAGGAGAAGACTCGGGCAGGCTGCTGCTTGCTGCTTTTAGACTCGATTTGCATGAACCAAGTGCAATGTGCAGAGCCAGTCTTTCCCGGAAGCATCCTCCTAGGCTGGAGAGGCCAAAAGGTGCGCGGAAAAGCTGAGCAAAGGCGGTAAGGCAAGGTAGCTCGGGCTTCCCCATGAGTTTGACCGCCCGGGGCAGCGCGTGGCTGGCGTCTTGGGCGACTCAACAGCAGCAGCTCCGCCCCGGTCTCTTCGCGAGCCTCGGGCGGCTTTGCTTGGGCGGCGCTTGGCCCCGGCCCATCGTGGACATGTCGTACTCCCGACACTTTCTGGATTTCCAAGGCTCGTCCATCCCCACCTCCATGAAGAAGCTGATCGCTACCAAGTTGAGCTCAAACTTCCGCGAAGCCGTTGCCTTGCGCCATGTGCCTGTGCCGCTCCCGGGAGACAACGACCTGCTTGTTAGAAACAGGTGGGGACATCGCGACCCTCCGTTCCCTCCCTCCTTCTCCCCCGCCCCTCTTTTTTCCTGCCTCTTCCCAAGACTTCTTTGTATCTCCCCCCAGTCTCCCTGGGGTGGGGGGGGGGGAGCCGGTCGGGGCGATCCCCCTTTCTCTGTCCCGCGGCTGACCCCTCCCTAACTTCGCCCTCACACGCACCCCCTTCGGCCTCCTGTCCGCCCACTCGCTCACTCTCGGTGATCCGGTCAGGTTGTGCCGGCAGCTGCCATCTGGCGACTGTTGGTTTTATTTTATTGGGGGGGGGGGGGAATGGTTTACGCCATAATCCAGCGCGCGCACCGCTGTGTGGGCGGACGGACGGGCGGGGGAGGAAGGGAGGGATGTTTGGGCTCGCGGGAAAGCCGCAACTTTAGATGGATTCTCCCTCCCTTCTCTCCTTCCCTTCCCAAGGTGCTAAAATAAAAGGAAGGGGGGGAGGAGGAGGATAAATAGGCCTTCCTTCCAACAAGTCCGTCCGGAGAAGGTAAGCAAAGCCACCCAAGTCCTTCGCCTGAAAGTTGTGTGTGACCTGAGGGTTCAGGAAGGGACTTGAGCAACCAGGAAATGATTCCTAAAGCCCCTCCCAGGTTTCTGACTGCCAGTGTTTGTGGACTTGTTCCTGCCACCGTACGCGCGGGGGTGGAGAGGGATGTGCGAGCGAGCGAGCGCCGCTGCCTTGGCTTGATCTTTGCAGATTTGGGAGGGCTGGTAACACTGGCCGATCTGTGTCGATCTCCATGTGCGGTTTATGCAAGAGTATAATCAGGACGTTGGGTATAGGTTATTTTTAGTCGTCTGCTCTGTGTGTGTGTGTGTGTGAGAGAGAGTGTGCGCGCATGTGACACACACACACTCCAGACATTGTGTCGAGCAACTTAATGTATACAACTCTTCCTGCTCCCCCCTCCACCACACTAGTCCTGCACATCACTAACCTTAAGCAGGCAGTGGATCAACAGGAAACCAAAGAACCTCAGATGGTTATGTGACTCTCACCCACTGTCACCTCTCTGTGTATTAACTCCATGCTCCTCTTCCTCCGATCTAACCACGTTTATTCAGAAGTGAACTCCCTAGAGTTCAGTAGCGTTTGCTTTCAAAGAATGACTGCTTACGGGTGGTAGCCTCGGAAAGTTTACTACTATTGTTAGGCGTTTCTTGCACGTGTAAGTGAGGAGGATTCGGTTCTTTCTGCAAAATACAGTACTCGGGAAACGCGTGGAGCAAAGACGTGACGTTTCCCTTAGCATAACACACTGCAAATTATGGGCGCTGACTCTGTGCGTTCACGTTTTCTTCGGGGTCCCCTTATGCCGAAAGATTTGATTTGATTTTTGGAAACAAGAGATCCATTCTTTAAATTGGTTTCTTCTGCTGTCTTCATTTCTGATTAATCACTTCCTTGATGGGATCATTTCTCAAAAGCAAAGCGGGGCTTTGAAGAAAAAAAAAAGGGAAAGTTTTAAAAATCCATGAAGTTATTCTCAAAGGGTGTGATTGTTAGTTATGTGATATGTGCCTTTTGTAGAGGAGTGGGAATGAAAGGGTTCTTCTCGTAGTCCTTGTTTGTATTAGGCTTCTTTTCTAAAATAAATGTTCACAACCTGGAACTGGTTCCTTGGCGCCAGTCCAGAGTAAATTGCATTTCAGTCAGGTTAACCCCACTGAAACCGATAGGACTAAACGGGATTAAGTGCAAGTACACAGGATTAAGTGGTCTGTGGAGTGTGCGCGCGCACTCACCAACACACGTGCGCGCACACCATCGATCGCAGGAAAGGTATAACTTATACCTGTCTCTGAACTCTAGGAATGTGTGCATGTGCTCTGTAAGGTACAACACCCGCATCACACACACACAGAGAGAGAGAGAGAGATGCCCTCCCTGGTGTCAAAGGGTTGAGTTGGTGCTGTCAACAGAACAGACTTTTTGGAGACCAGAATATCCGCCATTGGAAGCCTTAATTTAAATAGATCCGTGGCAATAATATCCTGCTCATGGTGCAGCTTAAATTCCTTTTCTCAGAGACACAGGGGAGTTGTGCCGATCGAAAATGCTACAGGAAAATGTCCTGGCTTCGTTACCTCTTTCGCTATCGAAAGGTTGTTACGTCCTTGTTCTCCTATCCCCTCCCCCAACACTTTCTCCCTCCTCTCTCTCTCTCTCTCCCTCCCTCCCTCCCTCCCCCTCCCTCTCTCCCCTCGCCATGAAATTTGAAAATTTATGCATGCAATTTGTTTTGTTTTCAATGTAACTCTTCCTTATCCTGCCCTCGATACTGGGTGGGCTCTCAGGGGACTCGAAGAACGTGTTGGTGCATATTCCGAAATGAAGGAAAGGGGGGGGCTGACGGCTCCCACCCGGGCAGACTGACGAGACCCGGGATCGTTATTGGCTCTTTTTTTTTTTTCACACGTTGAATTTGCGAGGATGCGCGTGAAAAATCGCAGAAGAGGTGTTCGCAACTTTTGTGTCATCTGGATTTGCGCGTGATGTTCCTTTGTTGCGGCGGTGAAGAGATCTCATTAGTGTAAAAGAGAGAGTGTTAAGGAATAAACCTTTCATAATCCCCGTTTTGGTTTAGGAAAGCTAACTTTGGAGTGACTTTTCCAGCCTCCTCGTTTCTCCTACACTCTAGAAGAGCGCTTTTCCACGTTTGCGGGAGGGAGAATAGGCACCTGGATTTATTTAGCCTTGAAAATACCCTCTGTATTAGGTTGAAATGTGGGGCTGGGAGAAGAAAGGGAGGGAAGAAGAAATGAAGATGGGCTTCAGTGGCTGGATAATGTTTTCATTTCTAACCCCATGACTCCAAATGATGAAAGCAAATTACATAATGCAAAGTATTCTCTATTCATCGAAGTACAGTGTGTCACAGTACACAAACATATAAATACCTGGCATATTTTAAGTTTGTGGTTAACTTTTCTTTTTTTGGAACAAGTTTCTTTTAATGTGCAACTTTCACTCCCTTTCCTTCCAATGTCTGAGAAAGATTTCCCCCATGTTTATTTTGGCACAGAACAGACATTTCTGAATAACAAAAATTAGTCCAGTTCAGCCTTTATTCAGAAAGAAGTGTCCTCAGACTTAAAATCAGTATAAAACAATACACTTCTGTCATTTCATGGGAGGTGTGATTGTGCTGTAAAAATAAGAAGGGAAGGCCCCTAATAATAATAATAATAATAAAAACTGCAGGGAAACCATTTATGGCCCTCTTTGTGTCTTTGCCCAGTTTCCCCCTCATCCTGAAATGCAGGTTTCTGGATTTATTAGCAAACAGCTGGGCCAGAAGTGGTCTTTATAATAGTTCTTCAAAATAGTGGCAGCTAATGGGATAAGATCTCTTTTCTAGCAATGTGATCTGGTACTGATCATCTCTTGTTATATGAAGGGGCTGAAGTCCAAGGGAACCTATGCCAGATAAAACTCGTTAGTCTTTTAGGTGCCACAGGACTCTGTTACTTTCCAAATGAGCTTCTGTTTTCGGAAAACAAGCAAGCACTAAAATTGGGAAGGAAAAGAGGAGGAGGGCAGCCTGCTTCTTAGCCTGGAAGCTGAAGGAGTGGAAACGGGCGAAGCCTCCGAAGCGATTTTGTTCTGCTGATTGTATGGACTTGGGAACTCACCCTCCGCCCTTTGCCTGCCTCTGGTTTGGGGGGGTATTGCTTTAGTCAGACTGTTTCAGGTTCTCGCCCAACATCTTGGTCTCCTAAATCGCCTTGTAGTTTGAGAAAGCAGATTTTTAAGGCCCTTTGAAGAACCTCCTCTAATCTTACCTATACATAATTTGGGCGAGAGTCGGTTTGCAGTAGCTTCGGCTGGGACCCGGTCCCCTTCTCTCACCCGTTCGGTTAAACACTTATCTCGAATTTGGGAAGGTCGTTAAAGGCTTGAGCGCTTTCTAGTTAAAGGCAGACCACAACATTGGAGGAGGGGCAGGGCAGAGGCATAATGAAGGTCACGGAGTTAACTTAAAAGGAGAACAATAACTGCAGAGAGGCCGCTCCCCTCCTGCGCCCAAGTTTGCAAGCTGACACTGAACTGGCGTCCTCCTTCTACAAACGCCGGGCACGCCGGCTGCAGGCCAACACACAAGTCCTTGGGAGCGACACCAGTAGGATTCCGGAAGGCTAGCAATGCAGGCCTAGACGTCTCTACTCGGGAGTAAGCCCCACTTAAGTGCTTCTCCTGGATTTAACCTAGTTAAGTGTGCACAGGCATTGCAACGTTAGTTCGGAGTAAGCAGAGAGAGGGGTGGGCTGGGCAAAGCGCCGGCTAATCCTGTAACCTCTCTGTGTGGGCGCGCGCCTGCGAAGGTGCTCCACTATTTGAGTATGGCAAAGAGGAGAAAATCCGTAGATGTACTGATCTCTGGAAATAACTGAGATTTTTCTAAAAATTGCGACGTCAGAGCAATGTTGTAACAGTTTTCACAGTCTGCAACATTTCCTACCGAGTGGTGTACCTTCAGGAGACCGTGGAGATCACCGTGGTCCATAATGTTTCCACTACTTCTATAAGGTTTTTAAAAAGGTCGACAGCCCTTCTGCTATGGGAATGGGGAAGATTTCTAAGCACCGTTTACCTCCGGGTTTTGTTTTATTTTAGACGGTTGCCATTTGGTGCCTTGACGGCGATGTGTCGAGTCCTGCTCGGAAAAGCAACGCGGCGTTCGCACCTTCCCCCGAGCAGACTGCGGACTTTCGCCTGCGCTTTCCCAACTTGAACCGCCGCCGGAGAGGCGCGCGCGCGAGGCTGGGCCGAGGCGCCTGCGAGCCAGCGAGCGAGCGCAGCAGGCTCGCCATGCAAAGGGAGGGCTCGCCGGAGGTGACTCTAGGGAGGTGGGTCGAGGGCGAGGAGGAGGGCGGCGGAGGTGCCTGGAAGGGGAAAGCCCCGCTGGCCTACCGCCCTCGCCTACTTCCCTGAGCCGACCTGGGCAGCCGCCGGCCTTAAGACGTCGCCCTCTTTTTGGGGGGCCGTGGTTGGCACAGACCTTCTCCAAAGGATCTTCGGCTTGTGTCTCTTTTGCTCCTGCAGCTTCGTCTCGCAGACAGACACACACAACACTCTCTCTCTCTCTCTCTCTCTCTCTCTCTCAAAGGCCCAGTGAATTCAGGCGCCAAAAAGGAGCCCTTTCACCTGCAAGGTGTGGACGAGCTTACTAGGCCTTTGAGCTAATTAGTGCAAAGCCTCTGTCCATCTCCCGGCCTTCGCACCGCGGGCCCCTTTTCCTTGTTACCGGCCTTTACTGGCGGTTGTGAGAATAACTTTAAACGCGGGACTTGGGGAGAGAAGGACTGGCAAGGGAAGGGGTGGCTTCGTAGATGCGAATTGGGGGGGGGGGGAGGGTGTTAGCCGGTTTGCCCACCCGCGCCCCCATCCTAGGCTTTGGCCTTGCGAGCCCAGTGCGTCAAAGGCGCTTAAATCCCAGACGAAGTGAGAGGGGACCCTAAAACCTGACCTTCCCTGTGGGTACGAAATAGCAGTTTCAGTGCCTGAGGTGGGAACGCGGGCGGGGGGGGGGGGGTTGCGGCGGCGGCGGCAGATAAAGGTGCCTCTAAAACAAAGGGGGACGTGAAGGCGGCAACACTTTTAGGTCCCTCGGAGAGGTGGGGGCTCTTCAGACGCGCCCCTCAGTGCCTCGACAGCGTGGCTCTGTGGGTGAAAGAGGGGGCGACGGAAATGTCGTGCGCCACCCAGGCCAGCTGGGCAGGGCTGAAGCGGAGGCGCAATGAAGCGGCGATCTTGCATCCAGCAAGGCAGGGCAAAGCGAAGAGTTTCCGTCGTCTAGGAAGAGCTCCTTCCAAGCTCGCGCCTTTCTCACGTCCTCAAGGAAACAGCACATCCTTTTTTGCCTTGGAATCGGCTGCTCTCCCTCTCTCTCGCTCGCTCTCCCTCAGAATGGGACAGGGGAGTTATGTAAATTAAACTGGGTGGATTTTTCCCCCCCTCTCTCTCAGGGGCTATAAATAGTATGAAGATATTCTTTGCTGCAGATGCAGACTGGGTTATATGAAGAATTAGGGAGAACTGCAGAACTCTGTCTCTTTGAATGTGTGTGTGTGTGTACATATGTATGATATATACAGATATATATATCATATGTGACATTTTACTAGTAAAAGAGATTTTTCCCCAGTATTAGAAATTACTTCAGTTTTGCTATTTCTTTGTAGGAGAGCTGTTTCAAGCAATAACCCATCTACAAAGTACTCAGTGGTTGTGTCTTTAAAAGCCTTTTTTTTTCACATATTTTCACACTTCCATAAAATTAAACCCCACTGTTTGTTTAGATCTGGATATGGGGAGAAGAAAGGTCACATTCTACAGTAATATTTGTTTTCAAATTTTTAGTGGAAAAATAGCTGTTTCTTTACATGGTGAGTTACTTCATGAAAGAACAGAACATTCCTAGTGATTTTTTAAATTCATTTTTATTTGTCAGAGGTCAGTAGTGTGCAAAAGTGTTGTGGCATAATTTTAGTCTTTCTCTTCAAGGTTGTTTTAAGGTGTTGTGAGTCATTTGTATACAGCAAAATATTTTAATAATGTGCAAATTAGTTGCATCAAAAGGCAAATTTGTTATAGTCACTCCATCCATTTTCTTTAAATTTGCCTGCAGTAACACTTATGACCATCGACCTTGGCGAGGACATTGATATTTCATGTCATCATTAGTTACTAAAAGTGTTGCTATAATCTGAAATGTAAATTTGTTACTAGAGTCAAGATGTTTACTACTTCACTGATGTTTTATTTGATTGCAAGTTTTTACAGAGAAAAAAAAACACTTTTATTCTGGAAAATACAAAAATAATTTCTTTTGTCTTGTTTTGTTGGAGCAGACCAGAGGAAATTATCTTTCAATTTAAAATTTAGAAATGTGTTAAATTATATATTAGTAAAACTGAAATCCTTTTAAAACAACCTTTTGTTTCTGTGTACAAAGACCTGAAAAGGACTTCAGAACTTGAGATATTTCAATACGCATTACTGAAAATTTTTGCCTCATTAATTCATGTAGAATTCATGTTGAATTAATTAATTTCATTGTGGTACACTTTTATTTTTTCCAGATTTGTCGGCATTAATGCATCTGATATTAACTTCTCTGCTGGCCGATACGACACTTCAATTAAGCCCCCATTTGACGTAGGCTTTGAAGGAATGGGTGAAGTAGTGGCGTTGGGCCTAAGTGCAAGTGCTAAGTACACAGTGGGCCAACCAGTATCCTACTTCAGGCCTGGTGCTTTTGCTGAATACATTGTTGTGCCTGCTAAAGAAGCTATCCCAATACCCACTGTGAAACCTGAGTTTCTGTCATTATTGGTAAGTGGAGCTACAGCGTATATCAGTCTGAAGGAGCTTGGAGAATTGTCTGAGGGGAAGACTGTTCTGGTGACAGCAGCGGCTGGAGGAACTGGACAGTTTGCTGTGCAACTTGCAAAGAAGGCAAAATGCCACGTATTAGGAACTTGCTCCAGTGATGAGAAATCTGGCTTTCTGAAATCCATTGGTTGTGACCGTCCTATCAACTATAAAATTGAACATGTTGCTGATGTTCTTAAGAAGGAGTGCCCAAAAGGTGTGGATGTAGTGTATGAATCTGTTGGTGGAAAGATGTTTGACTTGGCTATCAACTCCTTGGCTACCAAAGGGCGCCTGATAATTATTGGGTTTATTTCTGGCTACCAAACCCCTACTGGCCTTCAGCCTGGTAATGTAGAGATGCTGCCAGCAAAGCTGCTAAGAAAATCTGCCAGCATCCGGGGTTTCTTCTTACTCCATTACATTTCTGAATACCAAGCAGCTATGAAACACTTAGTTGAAATGTGTGAAAATAAAGAACTGACTTGTGAGGTAGACTTTGGTGACATGTCTCCAGAGGGCAAGTTCACTGGCTTAGAGTCGGTGTTCCGTGCTATAGATTATATGTACATGGGAAAAAACATTGGAAAAATTGTAGTTGAATTACCTCATTCTGTCAACAGTAAGCTGTAAAAACAGGACAATGATATAAATCAAGGAAGGGAAAATGGGTACTTTATGTTTCACAATAACTATAAACAGTTTCATTTCTTCAAAGTTGGCAAGGGGTAACATTTAAAATTACATTTATGATTAATAAAAGGTTGATTTATTTAAATTTGTTTTGGATTCTTTGTATTGTTTAAAGTTTGGTTGTCTTTGGCATTGCTTCAAATAGCTGCATTGCCCTTTTGTTTAGAAATTTTGAATTAATTTTTGCTTAACTTTGAATTGACCTGAGTATGAATCTGACTAATCATAAAAATGATCTTTTCCTGTACCACTGAAACGGGCTTTAGTCCTGTGAACACTAACCTGTGAGTAAGGCCTGAGGAACTTAGCGGGGGAGGGGGAGGGTCTTACTTCTGAATAGAGAGGTGTACCCTTAGGCTGTGGTCTTGTGTGCATTTTGATGCTGCTCCCACTTGAGGCTTACTTCTGAGTAGACATATATGGAATTGCATTGTTAAAATCTTGTGAAATTAGCTATTCTTTAGATTATTCACATCAAAATGGATGGGCACATTCTACTAGGACATTCTGCTGAGCAGTGAGAATCATGTAGGGTCAGTTTTGCAGTGGATAACAACCTAGGGGGTTGTGCCCAATATATTTCAAAAGTGAAAATTTGTCAGCTTTTCATGATAATGATTTAACGATGGTCAACATCCTTACTTTCCATGCACATCTAAGACAAGTAAGTTCTAGTTAAGCTACGAAAATATGTCTTCCTACTTATATACGAATCAATTCTATCAGCTTTGTCTCAGGTTTTTAATTACATTTTGATATACTCAGAATGTCATACTTAAGCATTCCTCTGGCTGTATTAGCACATGAACTGGACTAACCTTGCTGTGATGCAACTTTATACTAATAATAAAGTAATCCAAAAACTATGCAATTAATAAAGCATTCAAAGAGGTCTGTTTGCCACCCTACAGAAAGCAGAAGTGACTGGATTGTTTGCTTGTGCAGTAAGTGACAACTTTTGTAAGATCTTATATTGCACAAATGTATATGTAAAATATTAAACATAATTTGAGTCAACTTTTTACATTGTGTCTTGTTCGCCCATTAATAAAACTAGAACAATCCACTGTGCTTTAGTGCAACTGGCAATTCAGTCTACCACTCAGAAATATATCCCATTCAGTACAGTGAGGCATATTCCAAGTTAAGTGTGTTTAGAACTGTAGTCTTAAACTACAACCTTTGTAGTTAACCTGGGAGTAAATCTCATTGAACTCAATGGCTTGCATTGGCTGTTGAAAGACTCTTGCAGAAAATATAACATGTTTAGCTGCTTTTCTGCATTGATTTTTTATTGCTTATTTGAGCTTTTTGGGAAAGAGATGTTAATTTAAATCCCTAGATAGCATATTTTATTTTAAGAGGCACTTGTGTAGGTACTGTTTGCAAACAAATCCAGACATTAACTAGTAAGAAGTGTTTTAACAAACAAAAAGTATCCATGGTCCACATCTGATTTTTACTGTTGTCAGCTCTACGAAGATTTTCCTTTTAATCAGGACTTCCTGTTATGGTTCACAAGCATCATTCTTTTTCTCCTGCTACTTTATACTGCACAGCACACCCAGGCAGTAGAATTAAGAGAACTGAGCACTGCTCAGTTCAATGGGACTGAAATAGCTTACTTCCAAGAACAGTGGTTTAATTCAATACTGGATTGGTCTGGTGCAAAATTAACTCGGTAGGTGGGACAAAAAGTATATATTAATGCCAGTGTATCACCCTGTGGAAACAATCTTGTGATGAAATATTTGAATGATTTTTAAAAAGTGAAAATATCTATGCATTTCTCAATAAATGTTGAGAATAACATTTAGGCTTAGAAATAAGAAGCCATATTTATAACTGCTCTTGTGCATGTAGTAATGTTCAGTGACTGAAGGTCATTCCTCTGAGATTGTTTGCCTATATAGGTTTTCAGCCCTTGAATCTCACAATAGCTTCCAGTCTTTTTGAAGAACAATTTGCTACCCTATTATTAGGGTGCATAGCTATACCCTAATAATAGAAACATCCGTTCAAAAATACATATAATTGAATTTAAAGGAACACACTTCAAAATAACTGTGTTTGGGATCACTTTCTTAGGGTGCCTAATTGGGCAGGTGCATATCCTACCAATTTTAAGGGGTCAGAGCAACATATTGGTTGGATCCAGATTGGTTGGTGCTAGAGTATATCCACTGAAATTAATGAGAAAGAGGTTAATCATGACTGAGTTCGATCCTGTTGCTTTTAATAAGTTTATTGTCATAAAACTCATTCTAGGTCCACCCTACGTCCAGAACTTTTTTCACTCGCCAAATGATTTTACATGTTATTTATATTTAAATTATCTGTTGTTTCAGTATTCCCCCAATTAAATAAATACTAAAAAAAAAACCCTAACCACAAGGATTAACAAATCAGCAGAAGCACTTTGAGTCTTCAAGTACATATTTTAAGGATTTGCTGTTGAGATTCATCTGTTTCACAGTGAATGCAGTAAGCATGTTTACTGTATACCAGTATACTTGGCAATGAATACCATAATGAGTGAAGCACAGATGCACGCTTGTAGGCATGCAGTGAACTGGAAGACCTGATTTACTGAAGCTCCTTCATGCATCTTCACTGCATATTTACGTATGCCTCCTTCCGCTCCCCATTTTACACTTCTTTTCTGCCCAATATGCAGCAAATGCAGTTGTGACAAAGTAAGTTGAGCCCAATATTATATACAGTTGAGAGAAAGTTAAACAAACATCACATTGTAATCAAGGGAACATAAATGCTTAACTACGGATTGCAAAAATGTGATTATGCTTTTTACAACTTTGTTTTATTTTCTTCAGATTTCACACTCGCTTCCTGGTTTATTATTTCAATGTATTTTGCATAGGTATTCTTGCCAGTGCTGGGTCTGCATTGCTGTTCTTGTTACTCTAAATTGGCTTCTTAACTTTTCTTAAATTAATACCCTTCATTCTTCAGTGAAGGAGTCCAATTGTAGTGAGATTGCACTTATTGACATGTTTAAGTGATAAACAGTCAATACAATTTTCCTTTATGTGATGAAAAGAAGGGCCGTCTTAAGAAATTTTCAACGAAGCAAATGCATTTCTTAGTATGACTGCAAAACTGGCAGTTTGATTATTCATATGCACAGAAAGACCCTGTCTTATCTTAACTGTCCAGTTACTGAAAAGTTTTATTGTAACCTCACCATAATATGATTATGTTATTTCTGAATAATTGATTAATATAAAGTGGTAATATTAGGAACCTAAGAGGAGGAAACTTCTGTGGACAATAGGCAAGTGATTGTTTGATGTATTCACCAAAGTTTGATATAATTCATCTGCTGTAAAAGTACCAAAAATACTGATAATTCACACCAAGGATTTAACAATAATACACTTAGGCCAGAATTCCAAATTCCTGATGCATGAATGGAAAGTTTATGAAAAATAATAATTGATGTTTCTTTCCGACTGCAGTCTTCTGTGCAACATTAAATGCTGAAGCAGGTATTTTTAAGGGAGTGAGCACAAGTGAGCATAGCAACTGGTGGTCCAGAAAAGCCTTGTTGCACACATGTTGTATGTTTTATGAGTTTAAATGCTTTTCAAAAAGGTTGTTTCAAAAACTGTTTACTATAAGACCTTAAATATAGACACCAACATGCCTAGGAAACATACTAGCTCCACAGTGTTGTTGTTTTTTTAAGGACATTCCGAGATAATGTTGAGAACAATTCATTGAGGTTTCAGCTTCACACCAACCCAGAAATAAATCCCACTGAGCTGAAATAACTTGATCCTGGGAAGACCTCCATATTGCTTTCTTTCCCTATAAAATTCTAATGTAACCTTCCCACCTGAAATTGCTTGCTATGGAGAAATCTGTATGGAAAAGATATTTGTAGACAGCAACGCTTGAGTCTTTCTATGTATAGCCAAATACATGAGTCTTGGTGGGAAAAAATGATGTCAGGAAAGGCTAAATATACAACAATTTTTTTTTAATGATTAATATATAATACATGCTAAATGGACTCACTGGCAGTCATGGGCATGTTTTGCCAGATTTTTTTTTTCAAATGAACTGTTGTGCTGAAACATTTTAATACCTTTCTGAATTAAATTATATTTCTCTAACATTATAATGTTAATTTTTTTAAAAAGAGAGAGAGAGAAACAGAGCCAGTCGCTGAGTGTAATTGTCATGCTGTGCAAATACAGATAATTGCAACTGCTCAGGGAAAAGTTTGCGGCAGTATGCAGAAATGTTATTTGTTTGTTTGTTTGCCTTTCTTTGGTCTTAAGCTAGAAAGGAACTCCACTGCTGAATAGCTGTTAGTATCTATTTTACAAGATTTACTCATTTTCAGGTGCCTAATATAGCTGCTAGCATGCATGCACAACAATACAATTTATATGGTAAATGGAAGCAAATAATGGCTTCGCTGAATGTTATGGCTGCACTGAAGGGAAATGTCACGGTAAATAGCTGCCAAATTATGGATCATGCCGAAGTGTCACAACTGCACTAAAGACAAATAGCACTAGAGGCTATTGCCACTGTGACGCTTTTGAGTTATGAAGAAGAGGCACAGCCTTGATGTGAGGCTCTTTGTGTCCTCATTATAGCAAAGGGTTACTGGTGCAATGTACAAGAAAACCTAGTCCAATGTGATGGTTAGTTATTAATCTGTCCATTTCAGATCTAACAGCTGTAGAAGAACAGGCAGTCCTCCAAAAGCACATACGCTCACACACACAGAGAGAGAGAGAGAGACTGAAAACTGCAGGTTTTATTAACATAAATGCATGTGGGAAATGACTGGCAATGGCAAAATGTTGCAATAAAATAATCTAATCAAAGAATATTATTAAATTTAACATAGTATGCCTCTGAAAGGTTTACTTGCTTCTTAGTTAGATATATGTGTGGAGTATAAGCAGTAATGCACTTTTTCTCCCTTTGTAAAGACTTGAGTAGTAAGGACATTACCAACAAAATTGCTTCTTCTAAACTGAAGTGAGTCCCGGTTTCTTTCATTTTAATGGGAGGGTAATAAAGATGAAAGACTAACATTTTAACTGATGGATCCCTTAAGCTAGAGAAAAGAAGTTTATTATGTTTGGAAGAGCTATGATAAAGCCTGAATGGGAGTACACTTTCAGGGGTGATACAGAAACCCCAAGTAAAATAAATACAAAGCACAACATTAAGAGAAAGGAGAAAACACCCTCTTTTATAGTCTTTGGACCTTTTTACATGTTTTTTTTTCCTGCCCTGAGAAAACTAATTTTATTCAGACATTTTGACTACAGTTCTCCACACTATACTTAGGAGCAAGTTGGATTCATCTTAATGGGATTTACTCCTGGTTTAGTGTATGAATGATAGGAACTTCTAAAATGAAAATGCTTTTGGAGATTTAGAAATCAGCAACTAGTACCTAAACTCTAAAGCCATTATTTAACTAGAGTTTAAAATTATAAATGAAGCAAGTGTTTTGTTCTCAATAATTCATTTAACAAATAATTATACACACTGCAAATATGCCATTCATAATTCAATCCAACTGTCAGGCTCAGTTTTAGAGAGGGGGTTGGGGCCAAACAATTGTAGTGGATTAATTACATCTCTATCCTACAGAGAATGGCCTTCCTTCCATGTTGTGCTTAAGGTCATTGGCAGGGCAACATGGGGGCAGTTTGCATGGTAGTTAAATTGTATGCTCTGTTACATATGCACTAAGTAATCTGTATGTGAGTAAATAGAAGATTAACTAATTGCTATTTCCCTCTTTTTAAGAGGGGAAAAAGAAACACTTTCAGAGGTGATATGTTCCACCCTTTTATTTTATTTATTTATTTCCCCATGTGATCTGCACAGATACTTGTAATAACTGCATTAGTACTTCTAGATTTTATCACCACATGCAAAAAGGACATTTCAGACAGGATACTAGGTTCTAGCATGTGGCAATGCTGTCTCTGTTTAAAATTTATATTCTGTCATCTAAGAAAAAAAATCCATCAAAACCAGATTAAAATATCCTTAAATAGATATTAGTTACCTAGATTTTATTTTTATGTACTGTGCACTTGCAAGTGACTGCTTCTTGTTAAATAAAAATCCTGCATTAGCTACTTTAGGAAAACCTGAGCTAATGAGTATGTAATGTCCTTTGTATAACATAGAACTTCTTTTTGTTTTTAGAACTACAAGATGCTGGAAAGTTGACAGATTATATCATTTAAGACAGATGCCTGCCTTGGGGACTTTTTTTTTTTTAAGGCTTCCTGTTTCTGGCTTTTATTTCAGCTACATTTGTAATTGTTACAGGATCTGTACCTGTGTAGTGTTTAACCCCTTCACATAGATGCTGTTTCACATTAATTCAGTGAATGTGTGGTTTGTATCATAACAGTACAAGAGTTATATAATTTCAGCTAGCTTGTTTTCCTCATCTTTCTCTTTGTCAACAAATACATTGTTTGCTTATTTAAAATAGTTCTACCCTGGTTTTCTGCTCCACAATGACTAACAAACATTTTAAAAGAAAATAAAATATAATTAGCAAACTATAGTAATCAAGCCAGAAAAATCTCAAACAGAACAGAGTAATAAAAAGTTGTGATCTGAATAACTTTAAACATCTCCCTTTTCAAATGTGTAATTGAATTTTAATGTGTATTTTAAGAGGGGGCTTGGCATGCAACTGAGATTAAAATCATGTATCATGTAATTATATGTATGTCTACATAAATCCCACTGAGTTCAGTGGGGTTTTCAGCCTGAAGGTAAATACTGGGGTATGAATGGATCTATCAGTAGTAGATGCTGTGGTTTGTCATTTCATGGGGACATTTTCCATAGGGCAGCTGCTCTTCATTATATCCATCTAAACATTGAGAGGAATGATGTGGGGAAGTATGTCTTTAATAAGATCATGACTTCTTAATAAAACCTGAGAAGAGACACCCACTCAAAGGACCCACTGAATGGAACAGAATTGTATGAATGAGCTGCACATCACCCAGGAAAATGATGTAGTGCAACATATCATAAGGCAACGGAAATTGTTATGCTTACAGGACTCCTATTCAGTGGTTAAAATGACTTTTTAAAAATATGGCAATTAACAAATAGTTTTATTGTCAATCCATGGTTACTGCTGTTGGTCTTAGGTTTTTGCTTTCTAACAGGATGGTGGACGATGAAAATATTTTTAATCTATAATCAGTCCAGATGAATGTCTGGATTTTGGCTTTTTATCTAAATAATAAAGTTTAGTGTAACCAAGAACTGGAATCTGGGCAGGAGCCATTTTTAAATGTACACAGAAGGGCAATTTAGAAAATAACACTAGAACAATAGTAAAGAGTTAAAAACAATAGTACACATAACAGTGCCTAACTAACAACATGGAAAGAGGGTTTCAAACATAAGCACTACAAATTTTTAAATTCTAAGAGTTAAATACCTTGATACTGGAGGTCTAGCCAAGTTGGCATCAGGGAATTTTCTCTAAAAAGATGATTCCATAAATGGGGTGCTACAACCAAAGAAAGTGCTCTTTAGATACCATTTGCCCTCAGACAGAGGTGGCATCCAGATGAGGGCTTCCATAGATGATCTGTATGTACTAACAGGTCATGTTGAGGTAAGCATACCCAAGCCCCAAATTGTATAGCATTTTGGGTACTTGAGTAACAAGTTGGATAGAACTTTATATGAAACACAGGCAGTTTTAACTGTTCCTGGAGTTAGTGTATTGTTTAAGCACTGCTGAGACATAAACTAGTGTTAGTTATCAGCCAAGCAGTCATATTTTAAGCAATTGTTTCTGCATAATCTTCAAAGACACTTCCAAGCAAATATTATCTAATGCAGCTATTACCAAAACATGGGTTCTCATGATCAAGGAATTCCTGTCCACTAAAAGAATATTGACATGCTAGTCTGCTAGTGTAAAAATGGTTCTGAAGCCAAAGCTGGAACTCATGCCCTAAAAGGTAGGATGGCCCCATCCAGAAGGGATTGAACTCCCATCTTCAGTATCACTTATCAATTTTTAGTTCTCATCCCCTCTGTAAACACTTCCACTACCTCATCTGAATTGGATGTAAAGGAAAGTGGAGTGGGATATCTGGAGCATGTCAGTGAAACCTCACTCCAAAACCCAGATAACCTTAGTGGCTTCACATAGATACCAGAAAGATAGGCAAAATAGAAGTGCATAAATACTGTGGGGCCTTGGCCTCTGGTGGCCTCTCTGGGAATCAACCTAACAGGCAAGAATTGAGACTACTGATGGCTTAGCACTAGCCCAGGCAGCTCAAGATACCATGTTCAGTGACCTCTGAAGATCAAGGTGCAAGGCAATATAATTACAGACTGACTTGGTTATAAGTGTCCACCAGACATCGAAGTCTGCTGGAGATGTAAAGAAACTGGAGAAAATCCTGATTCTCAGTGATTTTCTTTCCCTCACCATGTTGAGACTTCTCCTGCCATCAGCAAGTTTGCTCAGCTTCCTGGGAAAATGACCCTCCCCCATCTTGTTTTTCTTGGCTCCCTGCCATTTTTACCCATCATTTTGTACAAGAAACTGCCAAATTCTGCACAGTTCAGTTTTTCCAGGGAATATTGTGCGAGAAAGATGTTATTTTCTGCAAGAATTGTAATAATTCTCCATAATTTGTATTTCTTCCAGGAAGCAAATAACCCTGATACATCTCAGAAATCCTGTGAGATTTCTCAAACCATTTCATGCAGAGAAATCTCACTGTATTTGAAGCCTGACAACTTCAGCTAGTGTGGTGCAGAGGTTAGAATATTGGACCAAAATGTAGGTGTATTTTCAAGACCCTGCTGAACTGGAAAACTCAGCAGATCACCTTGAACAAGCCACTATCATTCAACATGACCTACCTCACAGGGTTGTTGTGAGGAGGAGAAGATGGGGAGAAGAACATATACCATGTATGCTGTTTTGAGCTCATTAGAAGGTAAGTGTTATATAGGTGTATCAAATATTAAACTACAACAGCCTCAGGCCAGCACCAGAACAACTAAACAACACCCAGCATATATGAGCTTATACCCTTGCAGCATCCTCTAGCAAACAACATAAGAATAAGAAAATAATTAAATGTAAGGAATGTGTGATGTAACATGACAGATTGCCCACAACCCTAGTATTTAATACATTAAACTTATTATTGTCAGAGGCCAAACTGGAGGAAATGGTCATTGCACATAAACATGACAGTAATGAAGTCAGAAATTCTGAGCTAAGTCACTCTTGATATTTTATCATTTGTTTTTGAAAATGGGTCAAAGAAAGTCCATGAGCTAAAGAACTGCACCATATACGTTATTAAGCGCTCTGCACAGACCTCTTATGTGCTTCCCTTAAAATGTACCCTAAGGGATTCATTCATGTAGGAAATGGTGTACGGAGGAAATTTGTATAGTGCCTGGAAGCAGAAACACACAACATGCAGAACAGTTCCAAGTGATTTCAGCATGTCTCTAGTGGGCTGTAAGGTGCAAGAGTGAAAACTAACTTAATCCAGTCATCCGCAAAGCTTTGGAAACTGAAGGAATGTGCTGTTTATGGTGCCTTCGATGTCCCAATGAATAATAGCAGTAGTAAAGCTCCCACACCCAATGCCTCAGTAAATTTACATGGCGTTATTGTTATGGCTATCCTAGGTAGCCATTCGGGGAAAGAAGACCAGTGTCTTAAATTTTTTGAATATCTTATAAAACTAAAAGGGATGTTGGGAACTAGAGTTGTACAGATTTGTGTTTTTGGACCACAGCTCCCAGGATTCCCCAGGTACCACAGCTGCTCAAGGTGTTCTGGGAGCTGTAGTCCAAAAACATGAAGTTGCATACCGCTATTGGAAGCTTATTTACTGGATTTTTTTCCTTTAGAGCCACAGTCGTATTCAAATCTGTAATTAATGCCTTTTTCTATGCCCATTCCCATTTTATAGTCTGCCCCCTTAGTGCTATGCCCATGTTGCCCAGTTTCAGGGACACTATGAAAAGTTCCCCAAGATCTATAAAATCCATATATAAGCATTGCTTCAAAGAATTCTCTAATTAAAAGCAGCATGGAAGGATCTACTCCCAGATACATACACTCTCACACACTTTTGACTGTCCAAACCCAACATTATTCTTTCTTGAGATGATTGGCAGTGTCAAAGCTGACACAGCCTTGGCTGTTTGTTTTGTACAGTTTCTATGAGAGATGGGGAAAACGGATGCAGTCTAGGTGCTTCATAAGCTTATTACATAAGCTGCTCCTTGAGCCTACTAATACATACATCTTCTTGATCCAATGTGGAATCTACACAAGTCCACTCCAGTGTGTGAATCTGAATGAAGCTGATATTGTCTTCAAGGGTTATTTTTCATATATCATTAGCACAAAGATCTTTTCCATGTAGTTTGACAAGGGTGATGTGGAAATACGATGATAAAGCAGCGGATCAAGCCAATTCTCTCCTCACAAACCAAACCTCAGTTTCAACCACTAACTGATCTCATCGTCCTGGTCGTGCACAAGTGTCTGCTTGGTTTAGATTGAGAGGTAAAGCACAATTCTGAACACCACTGTCAAGATGAGTAAGGGGAGTTTGATAGATATGCCTAAAATTATGCCCAGTGTCAAGGAAGTTAAAAGAGAGACATTTTTCTCCCACTGACAATAGTAGAACTGAGGTCATGCTATGAAATGGAACATTGGGTGATGCAAATGAGAGGAAAGGAAACATTTCTTCATATAGCATGGTGTTAAATTGTGGGATTCATACACACCATGTGGAAAAGAAGATGGAGTGAAAGCTGTGGACTGGGATGCCTTTCCTTGGGCATGAACTGGTTCCCCTTTGCTTCCTTCCCTTCTCCAGCTTCCCAGCTCTTTGCTTTCTTTAGAGATGTTTTCCTACAAGTAGACCCTTCAGGGCCATTGCTTCCCCAAGGTCACCCACAGGTGTCAAGACCATAGCAAGGCATATGTACTGCTGAGCAGTTCCTCACTGGAAAAGGAACTGGTTCTCCCAACTGGCATTTTGCCTGTGTTCGAAGCCTACTTTTTCTACCTCCTTTTAGCAAAGCACGCAGAGCTTTATCAGAGCATGAGTCCCAGCTTATTTGCTGCCCTTTCGTCATGAGGACTTGGCTAAATGTACACAATCTGGAGCAGCCTTTGCTCAAGGCAAATGACATAAAGAAGGAAGAGACTGGCATTTCACTTTTCACTGCAGTGTCATTCAGGTCATTCCTTGAAATTATAGACAGTGGCTTCTGCAACATTAACAGCCAACTTTAGATTATTAACAGTGCTTTGGAAAGCAGTTCATTTGCAATGCTCACATGCACTGGATTCATCCAAATTATAAGGTGTGGGGAAATGGGCAGTCAAACCTTCTGGCCTCCTGGATGCAGTGAGTGATATAATTAATCCTTTTTCTCATTTATATTTTCCTAGCAGTACTCTAAACAACCTTGCCCTCTATTTTCTGATCTTTGCCTTTGCCGAAGAAGGAAGAGGAAAGCAAGGGTGCCTTAACAGTGTCTTGTTCACCAGACCCCATACATTTTCATTTATTGCATTATTCATGCTTTGTATAATAGTAATAAAATCCTGAATAAAGTACAACTGCTACACTTGTTCTCATTTAATTTGTTTACCTTTCTAGATGGGTAGTAGCATTTTTAAGCACTAAAGATTTCTGCTTTTTGCTAAGAACACATAGTTTCCATTAGAGATGAAATTTACGTATTTTCTGAACTACAAATACGATAATTCTGCATTCTGTGAGTTTCACCTATTTTTACAGGCACCTTGCAAAAACCTAAATGTGATGCACGTGGGCAAAAAGCCTAAACTGGAAGACTTTGAGACGTAGCTAGGCCAAGCTCGGCCTGTGTCCTGTGCCTTGAGATTCTAGTTAGGAGCGTTATTTGTGAACACGACACCTGAGCAGAACATGGCACAGATAAGTCTCAAGTCCTTCCATTTTAGGTCTTTCTCTCCAGGTACATCATATTCAAGTACAGTATTTGTAAGATGCCTGTAAGGGAGGTAAAATTCCCAGAGTAAGTATGAGCAATGTGCAAATGTGAATCCAAAATGCCTGGAAAACCAGGGAAGAGTTACTAGATTTATTTGTTTGTGGATGCTACCATTGCAGTTGACACAACTGAGCACAACTACTACCTTGGCTTACCTGTTCAGTCATGCAACTGACCACGAATGGTAGCTTCACAGCCAAGAGCAGTCACACTTCTCCCATGCCTTGAAGCAGGAGCAAAATACTACCCCCTCACTCACATCAAGTTGCTGCTGCTGTGGTGACATCACCCTGCCAGAGGAGGTCATAGCCGCATGGCATCTGGACATGCATCCCACTTGAGAAGGCAGAGTATGAGGCACCATCTGCTACTCACTGAGAAGGAAGAGGCTGAGAGCTGTGCCATGTCCCACTGTCTGCTCCCCAAAAGAGGATGCAGTAGCAGTAGTGAGACCTCTATCCACTTGAGCAACAAGTGACACTCTGCAGTATCCTTTATGACCCCACCTGCCCACTGAGAAAGGAAAAGGAGAGGCATAGGCAACAATGACAAAACGGAGGAAGGCCACCTAGCCACAGAGAAGATGGGGGTGGAGGTGACCACAGTTTAATTAATTGGGGGCTCTGGAACGATGAATGGGAAAATGGCAGCTCCCCACAGCAGTAATGATCCCGCTAGATCAGGCAATGGGGACAGGGAATAAATTTGAGGCAACTGTATCACTGAGACTAATGACAAGGCCAGGTCTGTTCACAGCCAACTATATATGCATGTTGAGATGTTGCCTGTGAATTTACATGGCTTTTCAGGGAGGTAAAAATAGCCTTTGAAACTAACCTGGCTCATACTGGAACAGTGAAGTAGACTAAACAGAAATGAGGAGAACATATTAACCTCAGACTAATAAGAGCTTTAGTCTAATGTAAGATAATGAGGAACAACCAAAATATTGGAAACATTGGCATGATCCAATCAAACTCAAATATGGTGAAGTCCTATTAACTTAATAAACATCCTGATAAGTAAATATTTATGATTCTTCTCAATATTATAATTCTGTAAAGGTTGGGAAAATATGCAATTAAAAAAAAATAACATAACTAAGAGTAAATAATTTTTAACATGAGTTCTAGAGGCCAGCATAACCTGTTAACCAAAGTGCAGTCTCATACAAGCAATGTGGGATATTATACATTTAAAAAATGAAATGCTTTTCTCTGCAAGGAAGGAATGATTATAGCTTTACTCTGGGGCATGAAAAAAGCCATAGGCTGAAGAACAAAAATCAGAGTTATTTTCAAAGGGCCAGGGATCTAAACATTGTATGGATCTGATTTAATTTGCTATCACCAAATGTGAATGAATTTTTCTAGCTTGCTCAGATGCAAACAAAAGAGAGCTGCAATGACACCCCAATACAACAAACTCTGAATATGCTATATATTCTTGTCAACGACTTACAACCCGGTGGGCTCTTCCTTAATTGATGATTTCATCATTTCATTCAGGCTACAAAAGAACTACACTATCATTCTGAAGCAATTATGTATTTCCATTCTCCCACAATTCTCTCTGTCTTTCAGTAGTCTCCAAGATACACTGTTTAAAAGTTTAAGATAACAAACAGTGGATGCAATATTTGTTGACTCATTACAGTGCATTGATAACTGTTTATGGACAAGTGATACCTGCATCCAATGACACCTTAAAATGTGCAGTTAAAATTGGACAAGAGAGTACACAGATACAAATAGATATTCATTTCTATGAGGGGCTGGCACAGAATTCTAGAAATATTGGTACTAGACAGCTGAAATTAGAATACAGATGTGATGGTGGAGCTGAAATGTGTACAAAAGGAAAGAAGGCAGATTGTTTTGTGGTGGAGCCCTGGCAGAAGGTTGACAGGAGATGTGTTCCCCAATGTAGCTAAGCTGGGAAGAAGAACCCTATTATATGGATGAGTGGGGCCAGCAATGGCATCTTGTCATTCTAATGGGTGTAAGTAAGCAAGCTTAATTGCTCCTTGTCTTTTCAGAACAACTATCCACCAACAATCTCATTATCACACATACATACATTTATTGCATATCTCCAGGCCCCTTCCAGCAGACCTGGATGCAACTAAGGGAGAGATTTCTATGTATATTTCCAACAGCACTGTTTGTTCAATTCTCACCAGATGGAGATGACCTGCCTTTCACTTGAGCTACCAAAAGGATGACCAGAGGCAACAGACATGTATACAGCAAACAGAAGAAACAAAACCAGAGGGGCAGCAAACTGTCAAATAATAATGTAGCAAAGAATAAAATATGCCACATGATTTCTATTTACCAATAGTAATATGAAGAGTTTTATGTTAACGTATTTGTCATAAAATGTGTTAATGATGCATGTTTCCTTGCTAAGTTGTTGGTTTGAAAAACATACAATTACATTGATAGGAAGAGACTGGCACTAATTCAACTTTAGTCTTACCTGGAGTAAACTCACTAAAATTAATGAGATATAAATTAATTGCGATTAATAAGTCCTACTTATTTGAAGGATATACTTAGGATATGGTCTAAACAGGACTAACATTGGATTAACGCAGTGTCACTTAAAACCTTAATATCCCATTTGACCACTGGGATAAGTCTATCTTAAAATATCCCAAAAAATTAATAATTACCAACACCCAACAAAGCACTGGGACTCTCCTCAGGAGTGAGATCTCACTGGAGTGCTGCTCATTCCCAATCTCTACCACTGGAGCAATATAAACCCCATGTAAATTGGTTTCTATAGTGGCTCTTTGGTAAAGAGACAGGGGTTAGCACTTGCTGAGGGATCGTAAGGAATTTCACACCTGGTCAACATATTAAAATTTTGTCTATAATATTAACATTATCTCTATAATATTCAATAGGCTGGCTAGATAGCTCACTGAGTTAGATATCTGTCCATGGAGCCAGAGTTTGGGAGTTCACTTCCCCACTGTGCATTCCTGTGTAGCCTTGGGCAAGCTGCACAGTTTCAGGACATCCCGAGAAGAAGAGAAGGGCGAACCAACTTCTGAGTGTTTTCTACCTAGAAAACCCTGAAAAGGGTCACCATAAGTCAGAACTGACTTGATGGCACACAATTATTTTATTTATTATAAATTATTTATATTATTTATATATTTATTATTTTGATATGACGTTTTCAATGTATTCACCACTAGGAAGATGTTATAATGTTATTTGTGACAAACAAATTACATGATATGGAGGCAAATTCTATATCTGATTCCACAAGAAGATTATGTGGCTGACTTTTTCATCCAACGTGTTGGCATTCACCAAAGAAAGCTGTGGTAGATGATTGAAAATGTTTGCAGAGTTCACAATGAAGAACAATATTCACAACAGTACAATAGAGTTCAAAACAATGGACTTCAATTACAGGAAACTAGACTGAAGTTAAACATTAGTTAAATGTTTCTATTGGAGAACTTCAGCAATGAAACAAGAAGCCTAAACAAGAAGGTTGCTAGACAGCACAGTTTTCTTTGTTCAATATTTTTAAGGAAAAACTGAGGTAGAGATAGAAATATTATTATTTAGAAATATTAGAAAGATCCTTCCTTATAAAATGATTTATCTAATTACCTCCAATATTTATATGGTGTATTTCTGGATAAATGGAACAAACATGTAACATATTGGTATAAAAATGACAATCAAAACACAATTCAATTCTTCAAAAAAAAAAAAAAAACCCTCCGGTTTATGAATGTGGGATATAGTGCTTTTGTATCTACAATTCAAAACACCTGATATTGCTGCACAATATCATGCCCATGTTGCAAGCAGGAAAAAGAACATCAAACTTTGCATAGCAAAGGACTGCCTGAATGCTGACATTAACGTCAACAGTCAAGATGACCTATAGGATACCCTCTTGTTCTCACTACTATTCACAAAGAGACACCAAACTGGGAAATTCCAGAACCTAATTCCATTTCCCATCAGTAAACAACATCCTATCCAACTATAAAGCAATTGTGAGGGCTGTTTTTCAAAAGACCAAGTGAGGGCAACACATATACAACAGAGAGAAATACGTACATTTTAACCTCTTAGGTAAACTAATGTTACTACTATTAGTTTACTTAGTTTACTACTACAAACATGTTGTCTGCCTGTTTTCCAAATGATGTCTCCTCACCTTTTGAAATTAAAAAAAGGAGGTGGTTGGGAATTAGCAAAAAATGTCACTTGAAATCAAAGTCAAAATCATCCATATTATATAAAGACAGCTAGTGCAGAAAACCCAGGGTGAGGAGGATCAACTCATTTGAAATCAACTCCCTCAAATTTAGCACAAAGCAAGAGAGGACTGTCTGCTACAGCTGTGCCAAGTTTGGTGCTCATCTGAAGTCCAGTTTCAAAGTCTTTTGTTTTGTTTTGGGCTCCCCCATTTTTAGAATTCCCCTGTCGAATGTTGATTTGCTGTGCTGCACAATATCATAACTATGCTCTTGTGCAGCTATAATACTCCATTGTAATTTATTGATTTATTGGCAATATTACAGTACTGTTATATTTTAATTTAAAAGATTATTCACTCAGTAGAAACCATTTTTCTACAGCATGTTCAGTAGAAGCTGATCAGTTTAAAAGCCACTTGTTCTAAAAGACATTTTGAATGCTAAGCACGAAGGAGGCAACAGTATACCCTTTGGGAAGGAATTCCACAGTGCAGATGGCTTTGTCCTAGTCCTTATTAGACTGAACAAGAACTGGCAAGTCTTCCAATGCTAATATCAGGACAGGTTGATTCGCATAGATACATATAGTATTTTAAAGAAGGTGACTTCAAACTGGGGCTTCAAAGGTCAAGGTCGGCACTTTGAATTTGACCTTGAAACATAACCAATAACCTGTGCACCTGGTACAGAACAGCAGCTATGTTCTATTCCAACTGTGATTTTTTTTAGATAATTCACAGTAGAAAGTTTGTATTGGTATAGTCTAAAAGTAACTAACACTTACATAGCTCTGGCTAGATCCATTTTCTCTAAGTAGATTGCAGGTGGCATCCTAGCTTGAATTGGAGAGAGATACTCCTGGCTCCTGTGTCCTTCCAGCTGTATTTCCACAAATAGTACAGAGTCCAATGAACCTGGTCTTTCAACTGAAAGGCAACACTGGTCACACTCTCCACCCAGATGAGTTGGTTTCCCTAATCACAGCATCTCCATGACTTCTTGGAATAAATGTGTTCTTTATCTATTGCAAAAGCATCTTCATATTACTGTCCAGGGATTTCACAGTCTCCCTACAATTTGAAGTTGGAAAACAAAGTTAGAGATGCATCTTCAGAGATCATTTCTCCAGAAAGATCTAGACCCACTGCAGTATTGATCACATTTCCTAAACCCAACTCAGTCACATAATGCAGAAGGATACTGTGTTTGATGATCTCAAGAGCCACCACAAGGCTCAGAAGAATTAATAGGACTACATGTCCTCCACATCCTCTTCACGAAGAGATCATTGATCAGGCCAACCATGGTTTCCATCTCAAGACCAGGCCTAAAATCAGATGGGAAGAGATCCAAATAATCAGTTTACTCTAAGATTCCCTGCATTTGAGAGCCTAGCATCAGCACTTTGCTGAGGAACTTGTTATAGACACTAGAAGCTAATTGTCCTAAATCATAGCATCACGGTTATGGGTTTCTTTTCCCAAAAAACTATTCCTCTGCCACCTTTTTAAGGGAGGCAGAAGCTACCCCCTCTCTCAAGGAAACAAATTACTTTAAACTCCATAATTTCATCTGATTTCAAGAACCAGGGCAGACAAAAGACTAAATTCACATGTAACTCTTCAAGCGGCACATCTTGAAGGTTGCACAAAATGAATAACATTTGTAGTGACAGAACCACACAGTGCCCTAGCTTTATCTGATTCTATAAAAACTACAGCATCCATGTCAACTTGGATATGAGTGATTTTATTTGTAGAATGTAGTGCAAATAAATTATAGCAGATGTTCAAATAATCTACCACTTTCTACACACACACACACATATTTCCTTATTTGCAGGCCTTTCACCATTCCAACTAACTGGCAAACACTTATGTGATGGTGAAGAAATTTTTCTCCACAACCATCGCCTCTAAACACAAATACGGGTTCATATCTGTGCTAATTGCATTTCCTACAAGTTTTCTTCTTGTGCCCTCTTCATCTAGCCCAACCTTTCACTATTTTTATCTCCTCAGTATAATAGTGAGAAACCATGGCTGTATGCTTTGAGGACATTGGAGAGCAATTGTATTTGTTTCCCTATTCAAGGCAGAGATCAGAGCCTCAACTGGACCACTGGCTAAGCCTGTAGGAAATCCTCCAGTGATATCAGAAAACCTTATGAAATTGTCAGTCTCTGAGGGCAGACCAAAGGTTCCAGGCAGCCTGAGGTCAAACTTGGTCAGGTGATTATCTGTCAAAGAAAGTGGGATTATTGCTTTCTCCTCAGTGCTCAGAAAACTCTATCCTCATCTGCTGCAGAAAAAATAGATCCCTAATGCACTCGGCCTAAAATGAAAGTAGCTAATTACAAGCAACATAATTCCCTACAGCTGATTACTTGGAGGTAATGCACAAATTGGTGGTAGTTGCCACAAATTTAATTTTAGATATAATGAGTAATATTTAGTCCTTTTCAGAAGTTACATTGCAAAGGCATCTAAGGCATTTTTAAGAGGCATGTTAAGGCCATTCACTTGTCAGTCTGAGTGGCATGGCCAGGATTCTTTGGTTTTGTCTTTCGTCCTTTTATAAATATTTCCAAGCTACAATGTCAGAATTAGCCACCAGAGGGAAGCTGAGAGTATTTCCCTGTGTTTCCTGACCTGGTTATGATGACAGAGGAGTGTGTTAATAACACACACCACAACCAATTACTTGTACAACCAGAGGCAACATAACATAAAACATAACATTCTGAGCTTTGACCTGCTGCGTGCACTAGCAATATAATTTGATGCAGGTCCATAGTTGTCATATACTGTAAGCTATAAAATTCAGAGCCAACCCAGACAAAGTGCCCTAAACGTGGATATTAAAGTTAAAGGTCTGTATTTTCTCCCAGGTTAAGGCTAAAGATATTACATGTACCTTCATGTACGCTGATATGGCATTCACTGACATCACCCACAGGCCTACAAAGACTGCCAGAATTACTGAGACTTGGGGTGGGCCAAAAGGGGGAGACAGCACTAATAGGGTTCCTCCTACTTATTGCTTATACATTATAATATTAAATGGGTGTATAAATAAAACATTTTAATGTTCTGTGCTCTTTGGTACTTCTACTGAGTCAATCTGGACACAGCAGAGGTACCAGCTGGCAAATTCAGGACTGGGGTGCAGCCTGTTCTGTATGGGTCACACTCCTTCTGATGGATCACTTTTTTAGTTTGGGAGTGATTCTGGATCTAACCTTGCTCTAGATTAAAAGGCTGCTCTTGCCCGGATATTTCTCCCTAGTCTGAGTTGGTGCTCCAGTTGTGCCCCTTGTGGGGGAAGTAGATCTGACCACAGTTCCCGATTAGATTACCACAGCAGTATGTGGGACATAAGGAGTGTTCGGCTAATGCAAAATGCAGCAGCTGAAATGCTTTTCAAGGTCTTTTCTCCCAATGATATTAAAGTGGTCTTCTTCCACCTGCATGGGTTTTTAATTTGTACCCAGGCCCAGTTCAGGGGCCTAGGACTTATGTGTGAAGTCCTAAGAGACTTTGGACCAAAGTATCTGAAATACTATCTCTTCCTCTATGAATCTGCCCTAGGTTGCCATAGCTTTTGGAGCATGTCCTACTATTTAAAAAGGCTAGGTTTTAGGGGATGTAGGGCCTATTTCTATATGTGGGACAGGAAGCAACAGTTAGAACTGGATATGGAACAACTGATTGGTTCAAAATTGGGAAAGGAGTATGACAAGGCTGTATATCGTCTCCCTGCTTATTTAACTTATATGCAGAATACATCATGCGAAAGGCTGGACTGGAGGAATCCCAAACCGGAATTAAGATTGCTGGAAGAAATATCAACAACCTCCGATATGCAGATGATACCACTCTGATGGCAGAAAGTGAGGAGGAATTAAAGAACCTCTTAATGAGGGTGAAAGAGGAGAGCGCAAAAAATGGTCTGAAGCTCAACATCAAAAAAACTAAGATCATGGCCACTGGTCCCATCACCTCCTGGCAAATAGAAGGGGAAGATATAGAGGCAGTGACAGATTTTACCTTCTTGGGCTCCATGATCACTGCAGATGGTGACAGCAGCCACGAAATTAAAAGACGCCTGCTTCTTGGGAGGAAAGCGATGACAAACCTAGACAGCATCTTAAAAAGTAGAGACATCACCTTGCCAACAAAGGTCCGCATAGTCAAAGCTATGGTTTTTCCTGTAGCGATGTATGGAAGTGAGAGCTGGACCATAAAGAAGGCTGACCGCCGAAGAATTGATGCTTTTGAATTGTGGTGCTGGAGGAGACTCTTGAGAGTCCCCTGGACTGCAAGGAGAACAAACCTATCCATTCTTAAGGAAATCAACCCTGAGTGCTCACTGGAAGGACAGATCCTGAAACTGAGGCTCCAATACTTTGGCCATCTCATGAGAAGAGAAGACTCCCTGGAAAAGACCCTGATGTTGGGAAAGTGTGAAGGCAAGAGGAGAAGGGGACGACAGAGGACGAGATGGTTGGACAGTGTCACCGAAGCTACCAACATGAATCTGACCAAACTCCGGGAGGCAGTGGAAGACAGGAGGGCCTGGCGTGCTCTGGTCCATGGGGTCACGAAGAGTTGGACACGACTTAACGACTAAACAACAAAAGGGCCTATTTCATATTATCGTCCATGCTGTGGAATTCTCTTGCTAGACTAGTCTCATCCTTGATGATGTTTAGGTAGGCAGTGAAACCATTCTCTCTCTCTCTCTCTCTCTCTCTCTCTCTCTCTCTCTCTCTCTCTCTCTCTCTCTAGCTTGTAACAGTGTTAAACTTAAGATGAATGACTTTGACTGGGGTTCGTTTTAATGTCTAGCTGTTTGCTCAATTGTTGTTTTGCAAATGATCACAGATGGTTCATGGCTGAAACAGGGAAGTGTTTGCCAAAATTAGGGGTTGATGTGCCTCCAACACCCCATCTCAGACTATGAGCTACCTCTACAGATCAGTTTCTGGGGTTGTTGTCCTCTTGCATGGAGCACATAACTTTGGAAGGGATTCATATGGAGTGGTAAGGGATGAAAAGAACATGCATTTCGTCATCCAGCCAAATCAATCCTGATATCACAGTTATCAAAGCCACATCACCCCCACATCCACCTTCTTTCTATACTCATGGCCATATAATAAAGATTTGGTTTGATTTGATTAGGCTTGATTTGATTTGAGAGCTTTTTTGGCAGAGGGGTAAATGGCAGTATAGAAATTACTGGTTATATGTAAAGAATAAATGACTATAGGTGAAAACGTGAACCTAAATAATGGTGATTAAAACACTCATACTTTCAAGTGTATTAAATATTGTGAGGTGGTGTTTTGTTTTTTTTCATAAGAAGGCTATGTCCCACAAAGGGAATGAAATTATAAATTCTATTTAAAAAAAAAAAAAAAAAGGAGAAAAAAACCTCTATTTCTTCCAAAATCCTTCCAGTGTGGAGTAAAAAGCAAGCACTGACCACTATTAAGATGATAATTTAAAGTCCATTCTGTATGCAGAGCTAGCTCAGCTGTAAAGACAGACTAGATGACCACCTGGAAGCAATGCATGAATTTTGCATTGTTTTAAATGTTCCCATCCTTTGAGAAAATAGTTCATGCTGGCTCTGCTCATATTGTCAGAAAGAAGCTTGCATAAATCAGGTTTGACAAGTCCACAGATGCCCATTTGATCATATGTACATGTACTGCCATCAGAGCAGAATGAACTGAAACAACACTTTGGGTCTAGTTTTAAAAGTAAGACTAGTCAGAACTTTCCAGCTTCCTTGTGTGATAATATACCGTGTTTCCCCAAAAATAAGACAGGGTCTTATATTAATTTTTGCTCCAAAAAATGCATTAGGGCTTATTTTCAGGGCATGTTTTATTTTTTTTCATATACAACAATCTACATTTATTCAAATACAGTCAGGTCATCTCCTTCTTGTTGCTGCATAAAGCTGCACAATGGTGGAGGGCAGGGTTTCACTTCACTGGGGCTTATATTGGGGGTAGGGCTTATATTACGAGCATCCTGAAAAATCATACTAGGGCTTATTTTCAGATTAGGTCTTATTTTCAGGGAAACAGGGTAATAGTAAATTAGGAGTGCAAGAATAAATCCCAGGGTGGTGGAATACACCAGCCTTTTCCATTGGCAATGGTAACAGACACAGGACTAGGGATGTAAATCTTCAGTTATTCCATTGCTACAGGTGAAAACAACAAAAATAATAATGTTTTGCTCATCTGGGTGAGTTTACGAGGATTTATTTGTGCCTTTTAAATTTTTTGGCACTTTTTGGTGAAAATTTTCCAAAAGTGGTTTCCACAAATGCCTTGTAAATGTGCAAAATAACCTTTCTGCTGGACTTCTTGCTGTTATGTGAGATTAAAAAAAACACAACAAAACCCCACAATGGCTATCCATTTTTTTCAGCAGCGTATTTCAGTATGTCAAGATACCTTTTTTCAATGAGGATAAGAAAAAAATTGCATGTATTTATTACATTGTGACACAGAAGCACTACTTATTCAAGCTACTGCCATGTGATTTCTGGCCCTGAATGACTCCCCTACATGTCCCATGGAAAGGTATTCTTAGATCTAGGGCAACAATGCATCTGTAGGATGGGAATGACAGGATATGCCAGTTTAATATGGCACAATATGGCACCAGTTATTGCAGCAAGCATTTCTGGTTCAAATGTTTAGAACAGTAATGATGGAAGCAGCAATAAACCACAGAAGAGTATGTATGAGAAATTAACAAACAATATGCTGCCGAATAAAGAGTTTTTAAACATTTAAAAGGAGAATGTCAATTTGATCCTTTGGGTGCTGCTATTGCAATATAAATGAATTAGGTACACTGTTATATACCTTTTTTTATATGTTATGTGGTGCATTAAAAACCACCACTTGTGTTGAAAAATAATCATTCCTCTACGTACAATTATCTTTCTCTTTCAATGTACTATCCATAACAGCTGTTATGGACAGCTGTACATAAATATGTTCCACCTAAAAAGAAAATAATTAGGGTGCAATCAGATGGAGAAATAGCTCGCATTTTGGAACACTTGTGGCACAGTGCAGTGCAAACTACTTGGTGACAATCAGATAATGTATAGGAGATTGCAAACCAGCTTGACCCTGCTCCATACCCAAGCCAAATCTTTTTGGTCCAGCAAGCTGGGATACTGTTTTTCAGAGCTGGGCTAGAGATCATGGCCAGTAAAGTGACCCTTTCCAGTGGGATCAAACATGACTTTTTATTGCCGTCTCAATACATCCTTGCTTTTTCCTTTCATTTGCAAGGTCAAAACATTCAGCAAAATGTGCCTGCAATATGTATATTTATTTTCCGGCGAAAAATTGTACAAGGACTAAGTTGTTGGTCACAAAGACTTTTTGCCATTCATATATGCAGAAATGTGGACTTCCCTTTCCTACTCCACAGTAACGCAAATGTAAGTCAACAATTATTTTTATGTTGTAATTCAAAGGGCAATTTGCTGAAGCAACTATTGTTGAAACAAACATAAGAATTAAAATAACTGAGTCTTGAACCCTTTCCCCTGTTTATAATTATTGCTTACAATATCACTCTGGTTTGTTTTATCATTTCACCAAACTACTCCAGTGTGATTTGGGAATTTCTCAACACACTAGTTCCTTCACCAGCAACAAAGAAAATGCTCGTCTACAAATCCACAAATAATTGTCGATGCTCTCTGGAACCAACAAAACTAAAAGTTTCATTACAATAAAGTGAAACTGATGTTAGGTGGTGTGGAAACAATTTGGAGTTCCGTATTAATCAAAGCACAAGTATCTTTAAATGCTCTTATAGAACTACCAGATAGCTTGGGGGTTTAGGTATCTGGCTGTGGAGCCAGAGGTTGGAAGTTTGATTCCCCACTGTGTCTCCTTGACAGGGGCTGGACTCGATGATCCATCGGGTCCCTTCCAGCTCTGCAGTTCTCAGATGACGACAACGACGGTGATTGCCAGCACAGAGGCAGTAATTAAACCTACATGTTATCACTAAACTGAGTACAGGGGAAAGAGCAAATAATCATATTATACTAGTTGATTCATAAAAGCATCTATACTAGATGGTTGGTCATCAACCTGAGCAAGGAGGATGGTGCAACTTCTACTCCCTGTGATAAAAACTTTTTGTCCCCCCACCTTTGCTGCATACATGTACCTTTGGCAAGAATTCTGTCAACTTCTGCCATTCTTTATTGTTTAAGAAAGCAATCACCAGAAAGCATTTGGTCTCATCCCAGAGTACTCAAAGATGCTACAAATTACAAATTTGTACCATTCAATTGGCCTAAGACTGGCATTGCTCTTAAGGTTGAGAAGGATTCTACTTCTAAATACACAAACTACACAATGGCTCTAGGGACAAAAATAAAGCTGTGTGTGAGTAGCAGGGTCTCTCGCTGTTGAACAGCTTGCAGGATCAGGGCTAAGGCTGTAACCAGCTTTCAGAGGGGGAAATGACACACATGGCTATGCAAGCATACCGTTAAGCAGAAGACAGAGTATTCTTTTTTGCTTTTAGGTTTGCCAACTGTCACAGTTTTGATTCAAAGTCTTGTAAGTGCAAGATTTTTTCTTAATATTTGAAAATTGAGACATGTGTTAAAATAATAAACTCACAGTTTTTAGTTGGAGAAAGAAACAACTTTGACCTTTTTTTGTTCAAAAGAGCTTCAATGTGTAAATGAATAAAGCAGAAACTTCCACTTTAAGAAAAGTCAGATTTGCAAATCATTTGCAGACTCCTTGGTAGATATTTTGTATGGGTGATGAAAGGGACATCATATGTCAATGCTAACAATAGAGGGGAAACCACATAATAAGTTAATATTAGGGTTGTTAAATTTATTAAACCATTTAAATTATATTAAATTATATTAAATTTAAGAACATAAAAAGTTGAGTGCCATTTTAAAAATCTTTTTCTATAAGTAGCTACAAATTTAGTATCCCTAAATGTTCTGGATAATACTTTGATTAGACTAATTTGTGTTACTAAGATTAACAACCTCTTGAGTTGGACATAATTCTTCAAGCAGAAATCATAATCAAGAATGGAGTGTTATGGTTCTCATTAGAAAAATACAGTTTGAGCAAAGCATGGAAAGTTAGTTTTTAAAAGTCATGAATTACAGATTTAGTTCGAGCCAATCCCTTCCCAGTAATTTGTTAGCATTATATTTATAATTCTGAAAAGGCAACTCATTTCTTTCTTATATCTTCTTATTCATTTCTACCAACTTTAGTTACTTTTTTAAAATGTCTGAATACTAACCATCACTGGCCTGTGGCCTAAGTAGCCTAAAATAACATCAAATATATAAATATACATAGGATAGATTTTAAAGAAAATGCACAGGTTTAATAGTGGAATGACATACTGGTATGCCCTGGCCCACATCTTTTGTAATCCTGTGCATTTCATTCACAAGGAAGTCATTGCACAGATTGAGTACATCAGCAACATATTTCCAAAACATATCCTTTGCATGTTCACTGTGCTCAGAAGAAACTGTAGAAAGCAGCAGAGTGCAACAATCCAGCTTATGTGCCTCTACCTGTGAGTAAAAAAGGAATCGGTTACTGAGAAGTAAACATGGGCAACAAATTCTGATAGCATCCAAAATGCACCTCTGTATGTAGTGAGGTGATAGTGGTGATTGTGATGATCCACATGACACAAAAAATACTCCTTTGCAGGCACATTCTCCTATTACAGTTCCACATGCATAGAAGGAAAGTAACTTTAACAGTAACTAAAACAGTTTGAGTAACTACAGAAAAGTATTAAAGTTTTCCCTTGTCAAATAAGAAAAGTACGTACTTTATACTTTTGTTACTGGGAAACAGAACTAATTACAATTAACTCAACATCATTGTTACTTCTGAGCTTGGACACTGTAAACCTTCAGATATCTCTGTCTACTTAGGCAGGAGACAAAAAATAGCCAAATTCTACTGATGTTTGCAGAGGAGTTGCATTAGATGATGCAGTTAATTGTGATTAACTGATGGGGTGCTGGGTGCATGTTTATCAGGTACCTGATTACATGCCTGACTGTGCCCTCAGCATGTGCCCCAGAACCTCATTAATTAGACTCAATTAGCTGTGGCAACTTATATGGTCTGTCTATGAACATCAGTAGAACTATCATCAATATAATTGAAGGAATCTGAAAATAGTATACACTATTTTGTTCAAATGCATATGTGATCAAAATGGTGGGATGTACATTTTATGGGCAACAATGCCTTCAGGAGGAGGAGGAGGAGGAGGAAGAAGAAGAAGAGGAAGAAGAAGAAGAAATAATCAGTCTCTAGTTTTGTTTGGGGTATGGTTGTAGCTAAATGAGAAAAGTGGCTCCTTCCTGTTAATTGCTATTACCATCTCCAAAAAGGTTTGGTGAATAAGAACCTGTTCTTTCTGACACTGGCATATGTGGGTGATTGGCAAAAGTTTAGAGCTGTAAAGACTTTGCTTTCTTTGTGCCAACAGAAAGTCTAGATTGTTAGTCCCATCTCAGGTTCCCCCAATCAACATGTGTTATGTGTGCCTGGTGCTCCTGATTAGCAAGGATTTCGCTTCCTCTTAAATTACTTTCACTGCTGCCAGTCCGTAATATGTCAGGGAGAGGAATTTGTTTCATGCAATACTATCACTTCTTTGGGAGTGACATGTAATGAGATGGTAGGCCATTTCCCTTAACCTTTGCAGTACGTGCATCCATATCACTCTAACCACAACAACTTGGAGTGGTATCACTTCTTAGTATGACTGCTGAAGATTGCTTAGACCAATCTCTTTCAAAAACACTTTTCTAAATAAATACTAATGCTCACAAATGACAGTATATTTTTGATCTGCATACACAGGAAGACACCATAGCCACCATTTTTCAAAGCCTGTATCCACAACTAGAAGAATGAACTTGCACTGCTATTTTCAACTGGCTGAAATCCTGTTGCGCAACTCTGGGTGCACAATGGTAATGGCAGCAGCAAACCATCACCAAGTAAAAGCAAATTGCTACTAATTAAAGGAGGTTTTAGGTTCCTGTGACTTGTACGTAATATGACAAATTCATATGTACCCACGGTGATTTGTCACTGTTGCTGATGTCATTACTGTTGCTAATATACAGCTGTGCATCAGGATTTCAGCCATTATGAGATACATTACAGTCATAGCAGAAATTTCAACATTGATATGTTTGTTAAGAAAGTGGCAGCATTTCATAATAGAACATGATACAATTAAGACTGATAACTGGTGACTTCTGTGAGCAGTAGCCCTGAATGAAACTCAAACCTATAATGCTAATCATGTACCAGTTATCTCTCATACTGTGAGTAAGAGGAACTTATGCTTTTAAGTCAGAGGTGGGGGATGTTTGGCCCTCCAGATGTTGGGCCACAACTCGCCTCAAACTTAGCCTGCATAGCCAATAGTGAAGGAGAACAAAAACTTCAGTCCATCGATATTCAGGAAGCCATCCATTCCCCATCACTGCTTGTCAAAGGCACAGGGGGATCCCTTCTGGTTGTTGTATTCTAGTTTAATACTTTAGGTCACTCATGAGACATATACAGTGTGGTGCTGAACATTGACAATGAATATATGTCAACAGTTATGACAAATGCTACTAGTATTGGGCCTAAATCTGGTGAAGTCCATAAAAACACTCCAAGTTTTAAATACCTGGGAATATGAAAATGACTCCAAACAAACACATGTTGTGTTTAATAACAGCAGCATAGAAAAAAATGCATATGATTTAAAAAAAAAAAGATCCAGACAATTCCAAATCACCGTGAACAGAAGTTAACAAAAATGATTTGTTAGACATGATGACCCATAGTTAGAATATGTGAACTGTTGTGGGAGCTTTAAAATAAAGTGTGGGAATAGTACAGGGCGAAAAAAGAGATGATAACAGTGTTCTGGAATGTATTTTGGATCATTTGTACACAACCAGAAAAATTAATTTCTCATTACTTAATCTGCTTATGTTATTAAGTGTCACTGAAATAGCCATTCAGAGACAACAGTGTTGGTCCTAGGCACAGACTCTTTGCTCACGTCAGACTCCATTTCCTGGGGACAAAAAAATCAAAACAAAACATGGCAACTAATAATCTGTCTACAGTTCAGCCTCACATGGAATGCAAAGCACTAGATGCAGAAAAATGTTCTTTACTGATCTATGCCTGCTGCATGGACCAGGCCCTGCCACCAAAAGGCAGGCGGAGAGGAGCAACGTTTACTTTTGCTGAACAACCAACTAAACTAATTTATGAAAGAGGGCTAATTAGAATCCAAAATCTCCACTTTGTTTTTAATTTATTTTAAATCCCCAGAGCAGTTTCTCTGTGAACAGGAAAGTTTCACTCAAGCACGTGGCAAACAAAAACCCAGTCAAGGTTAACGGTGCTGTAGAGCTTATTTAATATTAATGATTTTTAAAAAAAATTGGATCAGAACTTGGCGGGAGGGGATTCTAGATGGTCTCTAAATCAAACCATCTGTCAAACCAGACTATTTGATTACAGTATTTGTGAAGGATTCTATGTTTGTGCAAGTCTGTGTTTTAAAATCTTTCAGTAGCAGGATGAAAGAGCAACTTAACTTCATCAACATTTTCCTGATTAATTGTGTAAAAGTGTCATCCATAATTTTTTCTCCTTCCATGTAATAATCCTTTCAGAAGACTTAACAATATCCCCAGTGATTTAAGTTTTTTTTTTTTCATTTTTCATTTTTTATATTATTATTTTTTTTTTTATTGAGGGATGAGCTCTTGGAGAAGCAGTGACACAAATAGCTCAAGTGAACTGCGACACCTCTGTGGACAGTCTTCTCAGGAATGACAGTTCTGAAATACAATTATCAGTGTGATCTGCTTAAGAATTCATCATCAGTTCCTGCCTTCTGAAGACTAAAGAGAGAGAAAGAGAGAGAGAGAGAGACATACAAAGAAAAAGAGGTGATAAGAAGGCATCATTTTCTTCCAGTCTCATAACTGTAAATTGAAGAAAATTATTTTCTTTGCCTGCA
Organism: Intellagama lesueurii; assembly: GCA_037013535.1. Classification (NCBI taxonomy): domain Eukaryota; kingdom Metazoa; phylum Chordata; class Lepidosauria; order Squamata; family Agamidae; genus Intellagama; species Intellagama lesueurii. Next base: position 70,098,227 of record JBAJHW010000004.1, on the reverse strand, counting down.
GCTCATTGGCATATAGGCAGCATTATATTATAATTTCATAAGCATAAATCCTTTGAATAAATTTCAGAAGAATAACTGAATTAGAAATGCAAGTAAAGTATCTGGAAAACTTAACTGTTCTAGGCACCAAGCACTGGATGGAAGTACAATTAGGAAGGCAATTTACTGTCAGGCTGTTTGTCTATTCCCATGGCAAAATATCCCTTTGCCATCTAAACTGATCCATTGAGGTACTGTTTGAGAGAAACCATGTATAGCATCCAGTGGTACTTCAACCTACCAGCTCCTTTCACAGAATTCCTGCTGTTTACATATTGAACCAAAGAAAAAGGCAGGCTCTGGACTTATAATAATTATATTAATTCACTTACAATGCAGTCCTGCTTGGTCTACTAATACATACACCCCACTAAGGCAAATAGGCATGCTCCCAAGCAAAGAACTATAGGATAGCAGCTTTAACTTATTCTTACTGTTCTTATTATCAAGAGAGGGTAGATAAATATTATTCTCATCTCTGCTGCTAGCCAGTGAAGACCGAGTTTCCTTGAGCTTTTAATGTTCATTGTCTGCTTTATCCTAACAAAGATTTCTGCTCTTATTTTTTATATATATTATTGCTTTGATGTACTAATGTCTTGTTCTTCTTCCTGTATTATCTGATTTGTAAATTACTTTGGGCAAAGGGGGACTGTTCATAAATATTGTAATGAATTTATATATCAGTAAAGTAGCTTATATAATCAGGTCTGGAAGCAAGTGCTAAAGGCACTTCAGTTAAGCAACCTTTGCAATAACCATGGTGGGTTCCAGAAATCATAAGCTGGTGCATCGATAGGGCTGAAATACAGTTGAATACAGGGAGAATGTAAGGCTTTCTATGCATACTTTACCATAATCTTTGGCTTGGTCTTGCGCAAGCTGAGTACACCCTACTGGAAAGAACGGTGCCTCTGCTGTTGCAAGAAGGCACTGGGTAGCTCCTTGCCCAAGACTGGAAACTGTTCAATCCATTGTGCCATTGACCTTTGCATGGATGTTTGGCTAAGCAAGCTTCTGCCCCAAGAAACAACAGGTGAATTAACAGGATAGATAAACAGGGAAGAATTTCAGTCATTTAGGGTATGGCACTGGATTGAGGACTGGATCCCAAGTGTAACACAGGTTTCTATGTTTTCCAGTTCAGCAATAGCTTGTACAAACTCAACAGCAGGATGGGCCTTCCATCACCAGGGCTTTCCTCACACAGTCAGTTTGTGTAGCAAATTTACCTTTGTTTCCAGTACCTCTTACTCCTCACTGGTGCTTTATCAGTTCTCATAGACCTCTTCGCAGGCTATATTTTCTCCCTCTCCCTCTCCCCATCCCCACACACTCTCTCTTGCTGTGACCAGTGTTACTTTCTGGTGAAGGAGGAGGGAAAGAATCTACTTGATCTTCCTCGCAATAGTGTTTTGAGGATCAGTTAGGAAAGAGGAGAGCCATTTGGGTGACCTTGAGAGCACTGGAGGAAAGGCAGAATATAAATGTAACAAACACATACATTCCACAGAGCTGATGAGAGAATAAATTGTAAGAAATGGGACAACAAGCAGCAACCAACTAATAACTGTAGCAACAGAATAGCTGTCCAGGAGAAAGAAGATTGGGTACAAGATACAATAGACCTGAAAACTGACCCTGCCCCCACTCCTGTGATGAAGATATTTATATACAAAACAAAATATAGCTTACATATTTCTATGCAAAGCCAGCCAGTATGGGATATTCTGCTGCATGTGCTGCTGCTCCTGAGCAGAAAGTTATATTAAGCAGTAACAGATACAAAGACAGTTGCAATCATGGAAAGAACAGTTGAGGTCCTGGGTGTAAATATTCAGAAATCCAGAGGCCAGTTCTCTCATAGGCAGCTGCCCTGAGGAAATGGGCCTGAGCTGGCAAGTCAGCTGGGACCCGACCCCCCCCCCCCCAACATGAAGAAATATTTAACATTTCAGGACTGGATGGTCACAGAGGCATTAAATAACAGCAGTGACAAAACTCTAGCCTGCAGGCCACTGGCTCAGTTTCTGAAGGGAGCAACACTATTCCTTCATTATTTCACTTATGTTTAAAGTCATTGTGGGGGCCAGGAGGATACCTAACATGTGGGATCAGGGAACATTTAATCTTTATCTCTGCCCACAGATTTTCCCTGACACGTGCATGCACAAATTATTTCCCCTGTAGTTAGGTTCCTAAATCAGAAATAAGCTTGGCCTGTGGCATTTTCCAGAAAGCATCAGAAGGTATGTGTGGGGCTCAGCATTTGTCCAGTCACTGATTTGCTTGTACAACTATTGTCCTGTCTCTGCCATCACTTCATCTCTGCAGTATATGGTTTGGATCACCTATTCCCTGCCAAATCTCTAGCTGATACATATTCCTGAAGATAGGGCACATTCTTATGTATTATATATCACCTTATGTTTTCTGGAAACTTGCTTGCTAAATTTGAAAATAACAGGCTTGCTGACTAAATAAGTGAATGCAGAAGCCAATGATTGAACCAGGCCACAGTTCAATGAGACACTTGTCCTCTTCATTGTGCAGTTGTATCAGAGACATCATCTGGGCTAATGGGAGGCTAGGCTCTGTTTTCTTTCTCCTACTGCAGAAATGCTCTGAGAGGCAGCTGTGTGAGTGTCACAGCAACATCAACAAAAGGTCTGATGGCCCCTTAAAAGTTAACAAGTTTTATTTGGCATGGGTGTTCATGCTATAGTCCTTGAAAGCTAATACCCAATGACACTTCCTAGTCTTTAAGGGCCACATGACTCTGTTTTTCCCTCTTCTGATTACAATAAATCTGAAAGGCAAATAGTGTTTTAAAATTCTTAATATTTCAAGGTAATTCCGAGCATTAAACTTACATGTTTATTTGTGCAAGCAAGACAAGATGATCCTGGAAGGGTTGCAATGGTAAATAAAAGGCTCCTGAGAAAGACCACTATTACTTGCTGCCTGGATTTCCAGAGACATCCACTCTAGCCTTAGTTGTGTTACTGAAATCTTCCTCACATTTCTGAACAAGAAAAATTATAAGCAGGGTTTTTTCATAAAGGGGGAAGATACCTGTTCCAGTGATATAATCATAGAGCATCTATTTGTCCCCAGGATATGGCACAAAGTGAGTGGAAAGAAAACTCAAGTCACTCACTCTGTCCTACTGTTTCCTAGGAGCAGCTGAAGCATCTTTGACTATATACCAAATGGATAAGTGATCCCTGTTCGGCCATGGAAATTCAGAGAGGGCTGGCAATGATAACCACTCCTTGAACATTTCACATACCTCAGAAACTCTATTAGGGTCACCGTAACTTGGGAGTAACTTAATGGCACATACACACAATTTGCATGGAGTTAAAAAGGAGTCTCTTCTCCTAGTTCACATGATAAAGCATCAAGACTTTGTCTTTATTTACATGTGCACATTTGTGTGTGCGCACACACACACACACACACACACACACACAGTCTTCTGAGGTCATATGACTCAAGACATCAATGTGGCACTCAATTCCTTTTATATGCTATAATTAAAGGTAAAGGATTTCTCAAATGGATGGGTAAAGGAAGGCTCATCAGCCTTCCTGCCTTCAGCACTCAGGCCAGAAGTGCAGATTCTGATAAGAGGTGTGTGCTTTCTCATAAGCCTGCAACTGTGATCTGCAACTGTGAAAAGCTGCTTTCTTTGTTGTCGTCGTCACTTTTTTTCATCAATTTAATTAGATACAATTTGTCTCAGCTTTTCCATGCAGCATTTGTTTACCTACTCATCAAGACCGACACAGGCCAATTAGTGTAGTGTAATTGTTTAACCTAGTCAGTGTGAGCCTTTACTGGATAGTGTGAGCTACTCCTTGAAAACTGGGGTAAGGGCAGGGTGGGGACGTGAGCAAAGATGAACAAACACTAATAGGCCTTCCAGCGATATGATTTTCATTTTTTAAAAAATCACTGACACAAATACACTATTCCATAAGATCCGCTGATATGCAATTAACCCTTTCTTCATTGTCTCATTGTCATCCCAATTATGGCACGATCCAGTTCTGAAGCACATTCCTCAGCTCCCTTATAGGCAAGCATTCCCTAGGCGAGCAAATAACTTTTGCAGCTCTAGCGTTCAGAGAACCCACAGTTGCATCTTTTGGCAAACGAGTGACCTGGTACGTTGATTTCAAGTAAGTCTGCCTTTTAGTTTTACACAGCATTGTATTTTGCACTGTAAGACCCAGCAAAGAGAACTAACTGATGCCTATTTGGGGGCATAATATTCAGCAAGAGTAAGACTATTGTAAATAGTACAGCAAGAGCCTAAGCATTTACCACTACTCTGCATGCAGTTTGTCTTTGTTTTGATACACTCTAGTTGTGTTCCCCTCTCTTGCACAATCCTTCCATCAGCTGGTCTTCCTTCCCCTCTGCCTGTCCTTCCGGCTCAAGTGAAAAATGACCAGTCAACTCAAAAATTCCCTGTCTTCCTTTATGCCTTGTGTTTTCTTGTTTGCCTTCACTGATGGTTGCAGACCTGGCAAAATTAAACAACCAAGACACTTATGAAAGAAAAAAATAGCACGTTGTATTTTTTTTTTTACAACACATTGTTTGTTTAGTTGGGTTTTTGTTTGTTTTTTGCTGCTTTGGGGTTGTTGAGGTCTCTTTGTTTTGTTTGTTTGTTTCTCCTTTAGTACTTGTGTCTGAAGCTAATGTTACATCTGTCTAAAGAATGGGGAAGTCTTTACATTTAGCTACATAGCTCAGTGGTTTAGGCATCTGGCTGCAGAGCCAAAGGTTGGGAGCTCAGTTTCCCACTGCGCCTCCTTGACAGAGCTAGACTTGATGATCCATACGGTCCCTCACAGCCCTGCAATTCTAAGATGGTGGTGGTGGTGGTTACTGCTGCTGTTAATCTGATATAGACCTGTGTAACAGCAGGCCAAATAACTTTTCCCCCCCTTTAAAATAACTCTGTTAATAAAATTAGTTCCTCCCACTACATGCATCCAACTAATAATGCATGGACATTGAACAATAATGTTATGTTGCTAGTAGACAAAGGCCTAAATCCTGTTGTCTAAGTTAATGAAAGTTGTGCATGCATGTCCACAACAATTGTGAGGGGAGTCTTTATTTTTTGTTGAGTAACAGACCAAAGTTTACAGCTTTAGTTATGTTAACAGATAACTTTACACACTTCTTTTATGGGTAGGCATATCTGGATTTCACAGACTTTCCCTTTCTTCTTAGTTTTCTTCTTAAATATGCCCAAGTAAAGAAATCAAAGGATAATTGAACACCCTGATGACAAAACAAGGTAAATAAATATAATAACTGTAGTCTCTTGTTGTGCCATCACAGAAAGCAGAATCTAAACAACTTTTCAGAACCCCATTTTTTTTAAAAAAAATTATATGGATACAAATTTACAAAAATTCAGATGCATATTTGAATGTTATCACATTTGGGACAATAAGATTTGGCTGTATTTGGTATTGGCTCATCTATGGACATGTGAAACAACTGCACCAGAGGCAGACCTTGGATGGAGTATGTTATAGTCCACATTTGAATTAACCCAGAAGTTAATTCATTGGTTCCATCACCACCTGCTAATTTGCAAGATTATGTGGCTAGTGCAGACAATGAGGGTTGAAGCAGATTCATCCACAGACAAGGTAAACATCCAAGTAAGGACAGTGCTCTATAACAGTAGACACATCTATGTAAACGGAAAGAGAGTGTGTAAATGCTGCCTGAAAATGGAGAAAATTTGGTAATCAAATTAAACATAAGTCATTGTACAGATAAGAGCATTGCTGCAGAACCATGTCATATGACCTCTCGCACAAAAGCCATTTAATTCCTTACCAGAGGAAGGTGACTTATGGGTTATTTTATTTTTTCCCAGACCCCTTGAAAATATGGACTTCCATTATTCTTCATAGTATTCCTATGTACAATAAAAATGGGAAGTCTTTTAAAATGAAAGATAAATCAGACAAAGAAAGAAATACCTTTTTCTTTATCCTCTTTCCTTCTTTTTTCTTTCTTCTTTAAAAATCATATCGATGTTGTGATTAACTTGCATTCTACAGCATTGCTGATGTGACAGTCAACCAAATTAATCCCATTATGCAAAATCTAGTTCACAAGTGGTTTTGCTTTTCTGTCTCCCCACCCCCCTTTTTTTGCAAAATTATGTCAATTTTCCCATAAATTGGAAAGACCATGTCAGCTTTCTGTACAGCAAGTAGACACTACACAGTACTGTATGTCTATATTTCTTTAATGCAGAAAGAGACAAATTTTAGCTCAGTGGCACAAATTATGATTCATAACTTTTATGCTGATGCTTCTGTTTACATGCAGCTTGTATGAGAATTACCACTAGGTTTTGCATTCATTTTAATTCTCATCTTTTGCATCATACTAACCACAGGGAGAAAAAGGCATTTTAAACATTTAAGGTATGTGGCAAAATGTGCTAGGAGCTGCTGATTCCTTTTTCTTCTCACCCTACTCACAGACATCTTTACACATTAAAGGACCAATCAACTTAATTGCTTAGTTATTTCACTATGGAAGTTATATTTGATTTCTAGAGATATCCACAATATGTTGTGTAGTGAAAACGGGCAAGTTACTGTATGATTTCTTCTCCCTACTTTCTCCTCCCCTCAATGCTCTTTTTACGGATGGATTTGGCCCTTCTGTGAGTCGCCAAAGCTGAATTCTCCTCACCCAGCCAATCTGTCAAATTAAAGCCTTTTCAGTTGTGAGTTGGACAGATGTGATGTGGAAGGTCTTTCCCACCAAAACATTAGCCCTCTAACATCTGCTTACTGGACTCAACAAACTGCAACTCATCCTGTTAGAAAGCAGTACCTTCAACACAGATGTTAACTGTCTCTTGTAACAAAATGTCTCTGGTTTTCAAGAGGGAAAGGTTCGTAAAAAGCTCCAAAGCTGTTAAATCTTCTTGAAGTGGTTGGTCTTTGTTTTGTTTGGAGAGGGGTATTTTTAAAAAGCTTTTTAAAAAAAAAAAACCTAGTCAACTTTTGATTGGTGTTGTAGACTCTTAGATTTTGTATGTGTGCATTAGACATGTGTCAAATTGTCAGCATTCTACCATTTGCATTTGTGTCCATGTTGCAGACAATGGAAGAGAAAAACGTTCTTCTCTCTCCCATGAACATTCGCTTCTTGGCAGTTCAGAAAGAAATTTAGGCAGTTTGTATTTTTATTGATAGTTGTGATCCCCCCCCCCCCGCCCCACTCTGCAAACCCTATTTTTCCTGGATTTCTGACCTGTTCTCTCATGTTCTCTCAGTTCCCATCTTGAGGTCAGAAATGAATATTTCCCAGATCAGGTTTGCAACTATGTGTATGTGCATGTGTCTGTATGCGTGTATAACTGCACACAACTTCTCCAATTGAGAGGTGCAGTCAAGATGGGGGACCCTACTATGCTCAACAAAGCCTGGTGGTTATGACCACAGTTATAGATCTCGTTGGACTGTAAACCAGTAAGGCTGGTCATACTACATTTCTTCCTAATCTTGCTAGTGTGCTGCAACAGAAGGTGCAACTATAATAACAGAGAATGAAAAAGTAGTAAAATGAAGCCTGCCGTCATTGTCTGACATACGGGTACCTCAACTCCTACTGTTGGAGCAGATGTAGCTACCCAAGAACAAGCCCACTCAGAGTTTGTCTTGTATCAATTCCTTTTCTCTTTATACATTGTGCATGTGTCCTTCACAGAAAGGGTGGGACAAGAAGTCTTGTAGGAAGAAACATCTCACATATTCCATGGTGAAGTCAAATCCTGTAATGGAGAGGTTTTTCCTCTGTGGATGGGGCTTCATCTCTGTCTCGTTCCAGCCTCTCCGGGAGAGAGAAGTTAACCTTTTGCTGTCTGTTCCACACATTGACCAAAACACTTCACGGTAAGTCTAATTTTCTGTTCCACTTGTTCTTGAGGCAGGAAAGCAATGTTTGCAAATCCTCCTTTGTCTGTAGCCCTATCTGCCCCATGAAAAGGGGCTGGGAAAGTCACTGGAGTACTCTGAAAGGCAGTACAGAAGACAGTTGGGGAAATGGGAATCAATGAGGTCCCCTCCTTGCCTTCTACCTCCACCATGGGGAGTCCACTGAGTCCTAGATCCTTCTGTTAATGGAAAATTGGACCAAACACAATCTGTTGACTAATGGATGCACCTGATACAACTTTCCATTCTATTTTTGACAGACTGATGTGTAGAGGGAAAGTGGAAGGAGAGAAGCATAGGAAATCTATATCATTTAATAGTCATTTTCTTTCCAAATGCATACTACACATCCTAATTCACCATGTGAACCATACCTGCGCATGAGATGGGAGAGTATTGACTTCAGTGCAAGTTTCCAATGTGCATTATTAATCAGAAAATCCATGATGGGAGGATTTGTGCATCATTTTTGCACTTCAGATGTAGATTAAGCCAGTTTGGAATACTGTGAGCACCTCTATGTACACTTTAAACCTAGAACTTATTGGTTGCTATTTGCTTGGGACTCTAAACATGAATTCTGTCAACAAGCACATTATCTTGCTGAACAAGATGCCAACTTGAACCATATGGATGAGGAAAGGGGCCCCTTTTGCTTACATCCAGCTGCCTCCACCTCTCTGTAGCTCAATGTAAGTTCTACATTTTCAATGGACTGGCTGTTTCCACATGGCATCAGGAGGTGGGGGCAAAGGGAAGCTATTTGGAAAATGGAGTGTTTCCTTTTTAAATAAGAAAAACTGTGAACAATAACATACCCACTGTTTCCTCATCAAACATAAGGCTTTGCAAAAAGTCGTAATAAAGCGAATGGAATACATTTAAAAATCTGTGCTGCAGATTTAGCCAAAATTGTGTGGAGCTGCAGATGCCCTGTGCCTCAGGGAATGACTAGTGTATATGCTTTTTGAGGCCTTGTTAATGTGAGTGCTTGTAGCCGGCAACAACACAAAGCATTTTTTTTTCTTTGCTAACATTCTATTGGTGCTTTGGTGGCACTCACCCCATTTTTGTGCTAATTGGGTTCTAAATAATTCCCATGCAAAGGAAATCATTTCACCTGTCTGCTCATTTCCACAGCCATCACTGCTGGTGCTGCAAAGAGGCAGGGATATGTTTTTTCTTTCAAAACTGCACATTTTATGCTCTTCTAAAACAAAACATTACAGTGTTGGGGCTTCCAACCCTAGAGAGAGGGGTGTTTGAGGACCTGGTGAGGCTTCATCACACTGGGTGCAAGTTGCAGGGAGGTAGGACTTTGCTTCCTGTCCCTCTCCCACAAATGGACTAGTGGAAGACAGACACAATGAGCCTGAGCTCAAATCTCATGGATGCCATCTACACATAAGTATCTCAGTTGCAAGCAGGATTTCACAATTTCTGCCTTACAGAACCTGCTTTGTTAGACAGCAACATGTTTTGTTTTGTTTTTTAAATCCTGGTTTCAAGGGGCTTTTCCCGAGAGCAAACTGAAGTGAATTATCACCTTTGAATGGAATAGGGTAGGTAGAGCCAAGGCTCTCCCATTTGGTTGTATGGGAGGAGGGATGTCCTGAGAACACAGTAGTGGAGAAGGGAGGCCTTCTCTGTTTATTAAAAACAAATAATCCCCAAGCAGAGCAAGAGAGAGAACCTGTCCACAGAGAAGGCGTTGTAGGACCAGAAATATCCCTACCCAGCTGAGAACAGGGCCTGCATTTCTTATTAACGTGTTCACCTCACTCCCATTCTGTCCAGCACAGAAGCAGACGTATTGAAGATAAATGGTTTTATAATCTATGATGAGTCATGCCTCCATGCCAGATGGGCCAACAATATCAGTCACGTCACATCCAAAAGTCTCATGCAGAAATTGTGTTAAATTCTTTAACATGTGAAAGTTCTGATTATTCACCAGATACCCAATAGCAGTTGAGGGGACAAGGGGAAACAGCAAGGAAAGCATGGGGATTTACACCTCACTGAACAAGGGAAACTTTTTTTCAAAACTGGAAGTGACTTCTAGTCATTTTATTTTTCCGAGTAGCACAGCAGGGAGGTCAGCTCTCCAAAATCTTTAGATTTCTGTGTATATGCAGGTGCATGCAGCCTCTGGATTTCTGGAAGTTATGCTCCCCTGTCTGATATCATAAAAATCTTCTCAGATGAGAAAACCTGTGTGTTAAATGATTTAATTCTTAAATCATTGTGGTGTAGTGGATAGCATAATAGGCCAAGATTCAAATCCTCGCTCAGCAACAGAAACCCTTGTGTGTGTGTGTGTGTGTGTGTGCGCGCGCGCGTGTGCACATGCGCGCGCACACACACACACGCATGTGTGCCCATGCACATACACACAAACATGCAGATAGACCTGGTAAAACCACTCCTTGAATATCCCACTTACCTTGAAAGTCCTATAAGGGTCACTGTAAGTTGATTCTGATTGGACAGCACATAATACAAAATGCTTGATTTCTTAACATACACAGTTTCAAATCATGGAGCAGAGACTCTAAAGTGGTGTTAAAGTTGTGCAAATTCAATCAGTCTGCAAAAATGGAGATAATTGTCCCCATCTTACCTTTGACAAAGAGGACAGGGAAAAAACTATCCATTGAGACCTAGATTAGACAATATACTACTTCTGTGTATGCTGGGAAGTCCAACTGTACTTTTCAGCTTTTCCAGCATGACAGATCTGTCCACTTTCCAAGACCATCAGACACCAATACATAGGCATCAGGTTTGAAAATTGTGTCAATACTGAAAATCTGGTATTAAAATAATTAATAGTTACTCTTTGTTTGACCTTATTGCTTGTTTGACTTTATTGACTGCTTTGCATATACTTGGTATCTCGTATACAATACTCTACATTCACTATCATGTATGTAAACCCTTTAAAATTTTACTCTTGAGTACAGATGTTAGTGATAGGATACAAGTGTACCCAGCAGGTGGAATTTAGTTACCATACAGCTGATTTCCAAGGAAGAAGTGGAAGTAAGGAGACCCAGCGAGCAATCTGGAGTGAATACAGCAGATCGTCAGCAGAGCCCAAGCCAAGGTCAAAATCCCAGGGAACAATGTCAGAAAGTGGTTCTTTCAGTACCCTGGACAGGTCACAGGGAAGGAACATCTTGTTCCATAATTGCTAAATTTCAGCTGAGCACTTCTACTCCCTGGACAAGACTATAATTGCCAGGAAGACTCCTTATTCTTGCTGCAGGGAGGCTAGCTTTGAAGGGGCACTCTTTTAGCTGGGAGCCCAAAGGGTGGGTCTGTGCTATTTATTACCAAATATACTGCCTGCATTAGCCAACAGGTTGGGTTTGGAGAGTGTTAGTGCCTGGAAGGAGATGCTAATCCCTGGGAAACCTAGTGTAGATTCCACACTGCAGCAATGCTTTGAGAAAGTTAGTGAAGGACCATTACCCAAAGTCACCAACAGGGGGAACAGATTTATTCTGACTATCATTGACTATGCAACACGTTATCCAGAAGCAGTGCCTCTGAGAAATATAGAAACTCAGACAGTTGCTGATGCTCTGCTAAGCTATATGAGTCGCATGGGGTTTGCTTCAGAAATAGTGACAGACTTGGGAACCTCTTTCACGTCCAAGCTTATGCAAAGATTATGGCAACTTTGTGGAATTAAACATATAACCTCCACTCCTTATCATCCACAAACAAATGGACTAGTGGAGAAATTCAATGGGACCCTTATGTGTATGATTAGGGCATATTCTGCAGGGAATCCCTACGATTGGGATCAGAAAATACAACAACTGCTGTATGCATATAGGTCTGTGCCCCAGGAAAGCACCGGGTTCAGCCCTTTCGAATTGTTGTTTGGGAGAAAAGTGCGGGGACCCCTAGATTTACTCAGACAAAGTTGGGAGGAAATAGAGGAATCTGATCCTGAAAATGTGATTACATACCTAGACAGCCTAATGAACACCCTACAGAAAAATCTAGAGATGGCTGCTAAGAATTTACAGGGACAGCAAAAGAAACAAAAAGTCTGGTATGACAGGAAAGCCAGAGAAAGAACGTTCAATCCCAGGGATGAGGTGCTAATGCTGAGACCTATCAAGGGGAACAAATTACAATTAAGTTGGGCAGGACCCTTTAGGATCATCTCCAAAATGAACGAGATAAATTATGTCATCAAGGAGGATGGAGAACCAGGCAGGCGAGTGTTCCATGTAAACATGATCAAGCCTTACTACAGGAAGGATAGCGTTGTCCTGTTTGCCATGAAAGAAGAGGACAATGAAAAACATAATTTACTCTATTGGGAAGGGAGGGGTGAACCAAAATATAACCCAGAAGAAGTTAGAATCAGTCCCTTACTTTCCCCTGAGCAACTGAAAGAAGTGAGAGCCTTGCTAATGAAGTACAAGCAGGTCTTCTCTAGCAAACCAGGAGTAGCCAAGGGAGTTGTGCACAGAATTGATACCGGAGATGCACCCCCACAGGCGGTTACACCTTATAGAGTTACTGGGCCATATGTCACCAAGGTTCGCCAGGAAATGAAATATTTAGGCCACATAGTAGGGGGAGGGAAAATCAAACCCCTAGAAACCAAAATTGAGGCAATCAGCAATTGGCCTAAACCCACAACTAAGAAAAAGATCAGGCCTTTCTTAGGGCTTGTCGGCTATTACAGGCGCTTCATACCCAGGTTTAGCAAGATAGCCGCCCCTTTATCTGACCTAACTCATAAAAAGAAAGCTGAGAGTATCCAGTGGAACAGCAGCTGTGAGGAGGCGTTCGCAAAGCTGAAGGGGGCGTTGATGACCGATCCAGTCTTGAGGGCTCCGGATTTCCAGCGCGAGTTCACCATCTTTACAGATGCGTCCAACATCGGATTGGGAGCCGTGCTGAGCCAGAAGGACAACGGAGAACATCATCCAGTGGCGTACCTGAGCAAGAAGCTACAGGCGGGCGAAAAACATCTGTCGACCATCGAACGCGAGTGTCTTGCCATAATTTGGTTGCTTCAGAAACTCCGGCCATACATATGGGGTAGACATTTCATCCAATGTACTGACCATTCCCCACTGTTATGGCTAAGAACGATCAAAGCGAACAATAACAAATTAATGAGATGGGCCTTAATGCTCCAGGACTTTGATTTTGAAATACGCGGAGTGAAAGGGACTCATAGTGTTGTTGCAGATGCACTTTCGAGAAGATCCGAAGACTGAAGAAGAGGAAAAGGACTATGCAATGCAATGTAAGGTTAATTGTTCAAAATTAAATGCTATAAAAAGGTGTATTAAAATGGATATATATATATATATATATATATATATATATATATATATATATATATATATATATATATATATATATATATATATATTGATGTAAGTATATAGAAACAAATGGTAAGAAAAGTATTTAGAAATGCAAAGGTTTATTTAAAGGTTTAAATGCATAAAGTAATAAGGTTAATTGCATAAAGTAATAAGGTTAAATGCATAAAGTAATAAGGTTAAAATGTATTGGTTTATGATTAATTATAACATGCCCATGCCTGAAAGCTCTGCGTTGTTCCTAAGGGCAAACCACTGTAGGTTTTACCCCAGGAAACAACTTTTTAAGGGGGGAGGTATGTAGCGGATACCCCAGACGTCACCTGTCCGTCACTACGGAACCTTGGCAGAAGAACCAATGAAGAAGACGGAAGGCGGAGTCAGAGAAGAAGGAGGGGTACAAAAGGAGGAGTCTGAAGGGATTGATATGAAGAGATTGACTAGAGATGAGATCAGAGATTTTGAAGGAGAGAGATTTGAGATTTGAATGATTGGAAAGTGAGAGGGAAGTGCTGGAAGGGTTGGAAAGCTGAGCGGTGGGAGTGGAAATAGGATCAGTAGGGTCAGAGCAAGATAGAAAGAACTAACAGAAAGATCTAATTGAACTGAATATCCCTTAATACCTGTGATTTGCTTCCTGTGAATGAATATACTATATCCAACTGATTATCTACCCCACCCTGTATAATAAACTGATTGTGTTTAGCAGCATGAGTGTCCAGCAGTTGATTGATGTTATGAAGTAATAACATCTGGTGGCAGCGTGAGAAGGAGGAAAGAGCGTGAGCTTTTGTGAGGGCCAAATAAATAGGGACTACAAAAGCGAGACCGCGACACCTAGTAAACTTTTAAATAAAAAATCCTGGTATCCTTTGACCAATTTGTTTTTCAAACAGAGCAATCAGAAATGATCTGATTTTAATACCTATAGCAGGATAACAATAACCAATGGTGCCCTCCTTATACTGGCATAAGAATGTAATAAATTAAATAACAGCAATTATCTATTTATTATTATTTATTATTGTCTAGTTATTATTGATCTAATAACAATCTCAGACCAAGGCCCACACAAGGTAGGACCTTCAATCATGTCTCCAGGGATTCTAGCTCAATATGTGCTTAGCTTACCTCTCCTATCTAGGTAACGGGTGACCACTCTCCTTCCATATCTGCGATGAGGCTCCTGTTGTAACCCATAATAGAATGGAAAGTTCTGGTCTTACTCTGCTGCCAATTTTAGCAACAAAATTAAAGCAAGTGTTACCTCTCTGGCCTAAATGTCCTTTACCAGAACATGAGACATTGTAGCATGAGTTCCTCATCTAAAAGTATTTCCCAAAATATAGGTCAGATGAATATAGCCAGTAGTGATTCTCAACCTTGGGTCCCCATATGTTCTTGGACTGCAACTCCCAGAAATCCTGGCCAGCACACTTAGTGGTGAAGGCTTCTGGGAATTGCAGTCCAAGAACATCTGGGGACTCCAGTTTGAGAACCACTGGCCTAGAGCATACATAACCCTGGAGAGGGTTATATAATAAAGTGCCATTAGGTTTACTATCAACATATTAGGAAAAGACTGTATTCACATGTAGAATTGATCACTTGATCCATGCTCCTTGGAAAGATGGAAGATTTTAAGGAATGAGGGAATTATATAATGGGGAGAGACAAGGTGATATGAGGACACAAACCTTAGCCATTCTGACTACTCAAAAATGCTGCTGGATGTTACTCCTTCCAGTTTTCCCTGATACTGCCCATATCTTTTCAAGCTTTAATTTCAAGCTGAAAGAACATGCTATTTAGGAATTGAAAGAATGCAAAAACTCTGCACCAGAAAGCACATTCTGTACTTTTGGATAAAATTCCAGTTGCCTAGTACATACACATGAAGAGATCACAGAAATATGCCATTAAACATGCATGCAGTAGATACAAACGTGTATGCATGTCTCCTGTCCCTATCCCTTCTCCACCAAACATGACAGGGCTTTCTTTAAATGACTTGCAGTTGAATTTGAAACAAGTGTGGCACATCCCAGCCTTGGGAGATATGCCTAAAAAAACAAAGGAAAAATAATTTTACATTCACTGCTAGATATCACAGAATTGCAAGGCTATATGTAGATAGGGAATAACATTCAGCTTATCATTTCGATGATAGATTCCACCATGCCATTTAAGATATAAATCATTAATTCGAGTCATGGATTTTCTGTTTACAACAGAAGCAAGCCTTTTTAAAAAAGCAAAGGAACATGAATTGCCTTGGCATATAAGACCATATTGCTAACAGCTACACTGATCACTCAGCTACAGATTCTGTTTTCTTATGGAAAAGGCAGGTACAAACTATCAGAAGAGAAATCATTCTTAATGGAACAGCCCAAATAAATTCACTGGATTTCAGAACTTTTTTTTTTCAAAAGCAGCAATCAGAAATCACCTAATTTTAATTCCTAAGGCATTAATAGTAATCAATTAACAACAATCAATCAACAATAATCAACGGTACCCTCTTTAAAATGTGATCTAGTCCAGGAGTGGGGCTTAATTCCGCTGTATTCAGATCCAATCCAGGAGACTGGATTTCAGCAGATGGCCACACTCCTTGCCCCTGACACCACTGTTTGGTGATTTCCCAGATTTTATGAATTGTCTCCTCCTTCTAAAAAATTGGATGCATCTCTTAAGACCTGGCAGGATGCTAATATATCCTGGGGTTTTTTTGTTTTGTTTTGTTTTGTTTTGTTTTGTTTTGTCCTGTCCATTTGCCTTTGATCCTGCTTGTCAATGGAATTTAGCCCTTTCTCTAAAACTGACTTTGGCCCTTAGACTGAAAGAAGTTCCTTACTCTTCATATCATCGCATGATGATATTCCACTCTTGCTCTTCCCTGTGTTCCCGGATAACAATATGACTTTTATGGTCATTGTCTGAATCACTTGAAGCTTCATTGGATTGGAAGATCAGTTGCTTAAATGGGTATGCCTGTAGAGAGCCTATACCTTTAAAAGATGCAATTAGGATGCCTTTAGTCCACTAGCCTCCTCCTTGGAGCTTACTGACACCTTCTTTTCTGCCTAGACTCAGTTTTCAATTCTTTTTCTGCATTTGTGCCTGTGGTATTTATATAGACAAAGGATGAGTTGGCCTACTAACTACTGTGCTGCTGGAACTCCAAAAGTATCTTTTGTTCAATCAGTTTATATCCAGCCAACATGGTAGTGCTATGGTGTTGTCAAAGAACTCTTGGCAGCTCAGCTTCTAACTAGGGATGAAAAGAGTATGCATTAAAATCCTCTTTGCTTTAACTCCTCTTGACATGATCAGAAACCGCTACATGGATTTTTAGATTCCTCATCTGCAGCCAAGAGTGAAATAAAGGTATCTGTAATTTACATAAAATGTTTCTAGTGTATTTTCCCTTTAACAAGCAAAACACACACATAGAGTGAGCATAGAAAGATTTGCCCGATTGTTAAGAAGGATGCCAACCCATCTAGTACTTAAATTAGTAAATTAAGTAGCAGCTTAGACTACATTGGATCAATTCACACAAATACGCAAACCGAAATGTTATGCAAAAAAGACATTTTGTGCAAAAATAAGTGTTTTGTGGGAAATGTCATTCTCACTTATGTGAGACGTCTACCATAAGTGACATGAAATTCCCCACCATCCTCTCTGGTGAAGATATGAATACTGTAATTCTTCATCCTTGTGTGTGAGGACAAGGTAAGTGATGCATTACAGCTCCAGTCCTGGCAATTATCTTGACAGTTCACTGCAGTTTAGTGACATTTCCAAATCTGTCCCTTGATTCTAGCTGCCATGACCAGAATAAGCCATGCTGAGACTCTTAAGCCATGTCAAGTTTAGAACACCCCATAACATTACTCCCCTCCACAAAGTTTTTGTATGTTTGTTCATTTGGAGGCCACTCATAATCTGAGTCCCTAAACCAGGGTTGAATAAAAGTGCAGTTACAAACCTGTAACTCCCAGCATTCATCACTATTGGCTATTCCAACTAAGGTTGATGGGAACTGCAACTCCTGGGGGGGTATTCTTTGCCCATTCCGCCCTAAACTGTGGCTTACTTAGCTGCTGCTTAATTCCAGCACAGTAAACTGCCTTAATCAGTCTAATTGTAGCAGACCTGAGAGGGATGTGGACAAAAAACTCAAGATGATCTGTTTTATTGATGCATGTGGGATATGCAGATGAGCATATCAGAGTGCATTGGGTAATTAATGCAGCTTAAGGAGAAGATAGTGCAAGTCTGAAGACCTGAGAAGCTAAGCAGCTACTTCCCAAGTTTATTGGAATAGGCCAATAACTAGGGTTGTCCAAGACAGATACAAAATGACCCAGCAGTAGATCAGCTAAGTACAAAGAGTACAAGTACAAATCTTAATAATTGTAGAGTCTTAATAATTGTAGAGGTTTTAATAATTGTAGAGGTTTTCCTATGCATGATCAACAAGATATCCAAGGAAGGCATGCCACAACAGTAACCTCCCAGAATCTAGGGCATTTTCACCACCTTTGTTCATATTATTGTTATTCTAGGAGGCTTGCATTAACAGTATCAAATAACCATTGTGAGATGAAGGTCCTGTGAACAGTTATCCTAATGAATTCAGTTAATGTGTCTAACAGATTGTTGCACCAATTCATCTACTACCTCCAGAATTATAATGCAAGTGTAGCCCTTGTTTCACTGCAGATGGTGACAGCAGCCACGAAATTAAAAGACACCTGCTTCTTGGGAGGAAAGCGATGACAAACCTAGACAGCATCTTAAAAAGCAGAGACATCACCTTGCCGACAAAGGTCTGCATAGTCAAAGCTATGTTTTTTCCAGTAGCGATGTATGGAAGTGAGAGCTGGACCATAAAGAAGGCTGACTGCCGAAGAATTGATGCTTTTGAATTGTGGTGCTGGAGGAGACTCTTGAGAGTCCCCTGGACTGCAAAGAGAACAAACCTATCCATTTTGAAGGAAATCAACCCTGAGTGCTCACTGGAAGGACAGATCCTGAAGCTGAGGCTCCAATACTTTGGCCATCTCATGAGAAGAGAAGACTCCCTGGAAAAGACCCTGATGTTGGGAAAGTGTGAGGGCAAGAGGAGAAGGGGACGACAGAGGACGAGATGGTTGGACAGTGTCACCGAAGCTACCAACATGAATTTGACCCAACTCCAGGAGGCAGTGGAAGACAGGAGGGTCTGGCGTGCTCTGGTCCATGGGGTCACGAAGAGTCGGACACGACTAAACGACTAAACAACAAAGCCCTTGTTTAGGTTGTCCATAGAGATTTGCCATTGTTGAAGCTGAAGGAGATCAGAAACGAAAACTCAGAATCTTCTAAATACAAACATAGATAACTCACAGAACAATGAAAGTGAAATTATATCCATGTACATGACACAGAGTTCTTTTGAGCTCAGACTGTTCTGTGAATAGATTCTTCGAATCTTTGATTTCAAACGGACATCTCAGTAAATAGCTTTCTTTCCCCTCTCCCCAAAATATCCTCCTTCGTGCTACAGAGGCTTTTCAGTTCATTACAATGTTATTAGTCAGTCTTCATAAAAGTGCTATGCATCTTTATTAAAAATGGAAGTTCACATCATTTTATGTCCCCATAAAAATGGGCGGTGGTAGCCTTGATTAATTTCTTCACGTACTGTGAACTTTACAGCAAATTGGACAGTGTAATTCAATCCCTATTTCTGAGGATTTTTTTTCTTTTGTTGGTAGAAACTTGAAATAATTCATATGTAATCATATTGCCTTTGCAGGAGATATTTAAGAAATAATATCCTGAAGTAATGATTGCATGGCTTAATTATTAATGCCATACTTTCAGGCATGACAGTGTGCATCTCTCTTATCAAATGGGTTTTCTATCAAAAATGTTTCTCCCATCCATATCTTGCTGTTTCCCTTACAAGAACTTCTAATTTGAAGACAATCTGCTCAAGACCTCTTCGTATTGATCCTTCCATTCAAGTACAGTACCTATTAATTAGCCAAAAATACTGTTGATCGGTTGGTATAACAAATACTTTGTTGGGCTTATTTTTGGTTCTGGAAGAATTTCACAGCTTCTGTAGGTCATATACACATAAAATACAGGAGAAGTAAAGGTTTGGTGAAGATTCAATCACTGTCCCATTCTAATTTCTTTTTAAAATAAGAGTGGCTGCAGTTCTTTAAAATTAACTCAGGAGAACCAAGGACTGATACAATGAGATAGTTAATAGATGCTAATTGGTGCTCTCACTTTATGTTATGCTAAACTTTCCTAGGACAGTGATGGGTTTTCCCTTCTGTTGCCTCCATCCTCAGATAATATAGGTTTTCTTTTTTAAAGTATTGTGAGTATTTCCAAATGATGTCCACATTCATAATGATACAGCCAGGTGAAGGTTGTCTAACAAAGTATTCAACCACGCATATTAAACTGACAGGGAATGTAACCAACGCTGTAGAATTATTAGAGGGATATGGAAACCCAATACTATGTTTTAGAGCTTGCACTGCTGTCAGTGAGACAGAATGCATGCAGCATGAAGGAGAGATAAAAGGAAATGATGCCCCACAACATTCATTCTGTGAACACATCCCAGCTCACAAATGACTACAGTCCAGGAGAGTTTTGCTTCCATAAAGTGGAAAATCATAACAAATTGGGGTGGCTGGAAATGTCACTGAGTATGACATTTGCAGTTCTTCCGAAGAACAGCTTCCAAGTGCTGACTTTGAACACAGATACTGGTGTATTTTAAATTTACCAGAATATGAGACAGCTAAGATCACTGATGGAATTAAAATTAAAAGAGATACCAGGTGTGTTTGGAACAAACTTTGGATACTTGTTTGATATAGTGCCCACTGTCATTAGCTGGTGTTTGTGAACAAATCTCTCTCTCTCTCTCTCTCTCTCTCTCTCTCCTCTTTCTCTCCCCCTTTTCTTTTCTTTTCTTTTTTAGCTATCTGTTTCTTACATATTGCAACAGGGGCATCTTGCGTTTCCACATTTATTGCACTTTTTGTTTTATTCCCCACCCCCTTTAAAACATTTTTTTCTGTTCCCCACTCCACTTACCTATCTTCTTTATTCTGAATGTCCCTTTAAAAAAAATCTCACAATAAACATAAATTTGAAGTTGTTGAAATTTCCCTCTCTTACCTTTCAAAGTTGCTGCCAGGGCTGGGGCCCCCATTAGCCAAACTAATCCCTCAGGCAAAGGAACAGTAGAGATGGAAAAGGTGCTGAAGGACCTCTATTGATCACCCTCATGCCACCACAAGAGGATCTGCCAGTGCTCCCTGTTTTGCAATGCTGTGTTCATCAATGATGCTGACCAGCTCCTTCAGTAAAACCTGGGTGTGAGAAATCTTACAGGTGACTTCTTTTGCCACCTCTGCCATTGTGCCTTGTCTGGGAAGATCCCTCAGAGCCAGGCCTTATTTAAGAAACTGCCCTGTGCTGCTGGAGCTGAAGAGAGAGGGGGCAACAAAGCCAGAGTGTTTTTTGATGGCATGTGGGGCCTCTACTGATTCTAGAGTGGGGGCTATGAACCCAATGTAATGTGGAAGCGACTGTTTGCTTCCTTCTTTTGGTGGTAGAAGACCTCATGTCACCCCTAGGTACTGGTCATCACTCTTTCTTTCTTTCTTTCTTTCTCTCCCCCCCCCCCCTATTTCTATACCACCCCATCAGTGTTGCCCCTCTCTGGGCAGTTCGCAATATACAGTCAATCATAAAACACTATATAATAATACAAAAATACAATAAAATACAATAAACACTGTTGCTAGCTAAAAACTACCTTTAAATAAAAATACACAAATTAAAACGTGTTTGAACATCTAAGGACAATATCTACAACTGGTAGAAGGCAGCTTTATATAATTTGGTCTTAATTAGCTTCTTAAAAACAGAGAGTGATGGTGCCCGGCAAAAATTGGTAGAAAGCTTGTTCTAGAGGGAAAGGGCTACAACCAAGAAAGCTCAGTTCCTCATGTTGGCTTGTTTGGCTTCCTTAGGTGTTACAATTCTTAACATTGTGAACTACAAGGAGCATGTGGGATAGGTAGCTATTTTTTTGGAAAGACATTCTGCCAGATATTGAGGTCCTAAACCATGAACAGCTTTAGAGGTTATGACTAGCACCTTAAATTGTGCACGGAAACTAACAGTGAGTCAATGAAGTTGTGCCAAGACTGGGGATATGTGTTAATATTTGCAGGTACTTGTAATCAGTCTGGCTGCTGCATTTTGAACCTGCTGAAATTTCTGCACCCACTTCAAGGGCAGCCCTACATAGAGAGCACTATAGTAGTCTATTTTAGAGATCACCAATACACGAACTACTGTTGTTAGACATTTTTTATTAAGGTAGGTTGCAACTGGGCAAGCAACCAAAGATGATAAAAGGCACTCTTCGCTACAGTAGATATTTGTGCCTCCATAGAGAGACATAGGTCCAGAAGAACCCACAAGCTGCAGACTCGATCCTTTGAGGGGAGTGTAACTCCATCAAGGCCAGGTAAATATCCTTTTAATTGGTCCAATGATCTTTCCAGCTGTAGAATCTCCATCTTATCTGGACCCAGTTTCAGTTTGTTGGCCCTCATCCACTCCATTAGATATGCCAGACAGCACTCAAGGACTTGCACAGCAACACCTGCAGATGAGCAGCAGAAGAGATAGAGCTGTGTGTCATCCATGTATCGATGACAACAAATTCCAAATCACCATATAACTTGTCAAGCCGTATTTGACAAAAGCATGCCAACGTGATGACATGCCTTTTTCAACATTCCTTTTAAAAAGGGGAAGGGGAGTCAAATGGCAGTGGGTGAGGGAGGCGGAACTGCACGTCAGATGCTTAGAAAATGAATCAGTATTGGAGTACACTGTTGGTTCTGCAAAACAATGGAACTCAGAACAAAAAAAGTAGTAGGGTCCCAGCAGGCTGGATTTGATGCAGAGATAGCACAGAAGGGGAACAAAAGAATTGATAATGGCCATGTGTGGTGGCGCTGCGGGTTAAACCGCAGAAGCCTCTGTGCTGCAAGGTCAGAAGACCTACAGTCGTAAGATCGAATCCACGCAACGGAGTGAGCTCCTGTCGCTAGTCCCAGCTCCCACCAACCTAGCAGTTCGAAAGCATGCAAATGCAAGTAGATAAATAGGTACCACCACGGTGGGAAGGTAACGGCGTTCCGTGTCTAGTCACACTGGCCACGTGACCACAGAAGATTATCTTCGGACAAATGCTAGCTCTATGGGTTGGAAACGGAGATGAGCACCGCCCCCTAGAGTCGGACACAACTGGACAAATTGTCAAGGGGAACCTTTACCTTTACCTTTATGTGTCATCTGACACACACACACCAAAAAAACCAAGCCAAAATTCATGAGGAGTAACTAGAAAACATTTTGCAAGTGTGACTGTGACCTCAGTGACTTTGTATAGATATTAACAATAATAGCATTAGTAGCAAGAGAGAATGTCTGATGTCTTCTGATGTTGGATGTTCTCTCTTGCCACTAACTGTTGTATCTCTTATGTTCATCATCTTTAACTTAAGTCCAGTTGCTGTCCCTACCCAGAGTTGATCTATTGTATCAATGTGATTTACGTACATGTTGATTTACTATTCAGTAATTGATTCATTAGCCGAAGCTCTACTGCTCAGCATAAGCCAAGTTGTAATTTTCATCCATTCTCAGGATGTGTGCAAATGCATGCACCAAGCCAGCATGCATGTGCATACCTGAGAATCACAGCAGGGACGGTTTGTTTACTAGGGAAGAGTGGACCAAAATTCACAATCTGGTTTATAGTAAGCAACAGGATTTAAACCATATCATATTTCCTCTTTTATTCTAATTTGGAGCAGCAATTGAATCTAGGCATTTATTTTTATCTTTCCATGTTTCCAACTCTAAACGTTTTTTCTCTCACTCTAGGAAATCATTTCTATTCTTACATGACCTTCTTAATCTGCTTCCAGAGGTATGTGAAATCTCATGATGCCATTTTGTTTGTTGCCTAAGATAGGCCTGCAGTTGTGATTCACGAGCTTGAATTCAACCCACCAACCAATAATCAGAGATGTGACATCAGAAGCAGATTTCCAAGCACCTAGCAGGCGTAATGGGCTGTACAGGTCTAGCCCACTCCAAGGTGCATAAAAGTATGTTTACTAAGGATTGCTTAGTAAGAAACATACTTACCTTGCAACATATATGTTCTTTACTCTAGTGTACTTAAATTCACCCTCAAATCTCTGCAAATCTTGTGCCAGCGTTATTGTTTATTTATTCTTGAAATCAATTATTTCCATTTCTACACATAACATTATTTGTTTAGTAAATTAAATATGCTTGGTTCTACCTTCATGAGCTGCAAATGTGGTGGGCATATGAAGGGGGCTTTCTTGGTGGCTCCTCCCAGGCTGTCAAACTCCCTACCATGGGAGGCTTGGCTGGCCCCATCCTTGTTTTCCTTCTGCTAAGTTTGGTGTGCAACTTCAATGATTCACATACTGGCTATGAATTACATCGGGAATGTAAGACTGTGAGTCTTTCATGAAGCAAAAATAGTTCTATCAACTTAAACAAATATCTGTGATAGATACTATATGGGCTGAAATCCTATTAGTGATTTATACATACTTAAGTGAAATTGTTGAAGTCATGGTTGTGAATCACTGCTAATTGACAAGGTACTCATTGCATTCCTGATTGCAGCCTATTGCAACCAGAACCTCATTAATTCAGGGCAATTTGCCACCTAACATATACTGTTTCACGTACACATGTGTAAATTCCCAATACGATTCCAGGCACAATTAGTAGAATGCAGGATTTAGTGTACTTTCTTGCATTTTTGAGTAAGGAGATTTGAAGGGTGTGGTCAACTGTGGTCAGCATTCAAGATGAATCAAATTGTTTCTGAATAGTCATTGCAGGTAACTTCTCAACAGTTATTGCTGATAACCTCTGGCCAGTTATTGTAAGTAAAAAAAAAGGGCAATGTGACAACCTTACAAGAGGTTCCTAAAGGCAGAGAATGAGGAAGAGAAACTGAATAGAGAAGACAGGTACACATCAGCTGCATCTGTATTTTGAATGAGAGAATGAGACTGAGTGTTGAATGGATGCAAAATATTTGGCTAATGCCTGATCTCTGTAAACAGTTGTCCTTGATGTATACCATTTCGGAAGGCAAAAATATCCACAGGGAAAAAAGAGTAGCCCCTAGCAGACAGAACAGTGGATGACATGTGTCATAAAATTGCCCACACATTATCTCCTAAAACACCTGTTGGTCCTGAGATGTAAATGGCAAAAGCGTTCTGCTGCCATATAAACATAAGTCCAGGAACAAAGAGCAGTTGCTGCTTTGTCTGAATGAGCCTTTTGGAATCCCATTTCCCCTGTGCCATTTGTGATACTTTCATTCTATTTAGAACTGCCTAATGCCACACTGCAACCCTTTTCCATTTCTCATATTCTATGCCCAGCATGCCTGAACACCTAGCGAGAGAGTTTAGATGAATAAAGCTGTTCTGTATTGATGTTCTCAGCATGCCTGCTTCACCTGGACTTCTGCTCATACAGAATAAAGCCTAGGAGGGCATAAATGCATAATGGAACAGATTTTTTTTACAATAGATACATTTCTGAATAGATAGATAGATAGATAGATAGATAGATAGATAGATAGATAGATAGATAGATAGATAGATAGATAGATAGATAGATAGACAGACATGAACAGCTATTCAGTTTCTATTTTGTCAAAACCAGTGTTTTTCTGTACTTTTCAAGAAGATGACACAAATGTGCTTCAGTCTCCTTCTCCTCTGTAAAATAATCTCCAAATAGCTATGCAGTATACACTCCTCCAACTGACAAACATTTTAATATACATATGTAATAATAGATATTCAGTAATAACAACACTGTACAATTGACTAACTCGTAATGTGGTTTCTTTACATGCCAAGACCTCAGAGGACACTCAAGACATGTTGCTCTGAACTTGCGAACAAAGCCTCTCCAAAACACTTTGCTGACGGAGAAAGGACAAGGTAGCCTCCCCTCCACGTTTCATAGAGGCTGACTGGACTGGCAGCTGACTCTAACTTCACCTCTGGGAACAAGACAATAACTTCCACATGCATGGATGCCACAGTCTCCCTTAGGAGGCTCAGACAAGTTGGAGCTTACCTTTAGGCAGAATGAGGTGACTGACTCTGCCAGTAGATTTATAGTATCATGTGTGAACAATACATTGTTGGTAATTTAATTTGTTATTAATTGTATTTTTACTGCCAAAATGAGTGGCCTGTGGGATTTTCTGCTCCATGCGGTGGAATAATTTGGCTAGCTTTAGTACCATGCGCTCTAAGATGTGTTGCTAAGGGTGCAGTTTCTTGCTATAACTTAGGCAGAAAAATATCTTGGGCAAGCCTCAGAGTTCAGGCTGTGTTGTACGTGCAGCCCTGTCTTCCAGGGCTTCACATCTTCTTGTCCAACTCCAGAATCTTCTGCCTTGAGGGCATGATATGGGTAGGCAAGGCATTTGAAACAATTCTGTGTGAGCAGCACACAGAATTGACTGACCTAACTTCCAGTTGCTTTGCAGGAGGTTTGGTCATATGGAAACATATATGGTATCAGGGCCAAATAGTTACCTACCCCCATTATTATCATGCATCTGGTCACCCCTTTATTCACCAAAGTAGTGCTGTTGAGATGGCTGTATGCGATACAGCACCATTTCTTTGTGGCCTTATGGGTCACAGAATTGGTGTGCTCATGTGCTGACAGATGCTGACATGGACAGATTAAAACAAGGTATAAACCTTATCTCTTAGAAGGAAATGATAACATTCCCTTGATATCAGTGCTACAAGATTACAGTCTGCTGTAGCATGGCTTACTTAGGATGAAATGATACAATGTAGGAGACTTCGCTTTTGGTAGGTTTAAGGCATTGTCTGAAGAATCTCATTGTAAATTGGCCACGTGGGCTTGCCAAATGTGTTAGGAACTGTTCTCATTTTGGCCAATGTGTGTTTGTTTCTGCACTGGCAATGCAATTGAATTAATAGCAATAGCAAAAGAGAAGTGGTTCTGAATGATACTGTAATTCACTGCAGGAGATTTATGAATATTATTTCCTTCTAAAATCCAGCATTTTCCATTTTACTATTTGTAACCTGTAAGTGACATAAAGCTGCGTACCTCTCCAGATCTCCAAATGTGTTGGGTGCCAAATATCAAGGCTGGAACTGAATTGCGTGTGCGTGTGGTTATACAGCACATATAAATTGTGCCTTTATAGTTAACTTGTGTAATCAGCTCACCATATCAAAACTTAATAAGTAGCTGCTTCTCATTTAAAGGTCTAGTAAAACTGCAATTACTATAGCTGTAAGATGCCTTGTTTCGAAAAGCGCATTAAATAGTTTTATAGATATGGTTAGAAGCCCTTGTGTAGTTGTTTTTATGAAATTGAATGAGTGCATTAATAATAGAAGCTGGAGACAGAAATACAAGTTAGGAACTGGAAGAACTATTTTTGTGTTTGAATCTTTCCCTTGCAGATACTTTGTAAAAACACAGTTCTGATCCTCCTGAAGTCAGTTATGGAGTTCCCTATACTTACAACTATTCCAGATTATTAATATGATTGGCAGTTTCTTTATAACCCGGGGGGGAAACAGAATGAATTTTTCAAAATAGCATTTAACATTCTAGACATATATAAAGCAGCTGATTGTGATCTTTGAGTGATTTATATCAGTATATTATAATTCTAAAATCTGGAATAGCAAATTCTCACCATGCCATAACATTTTACCAGATGATACCCAGTGATGCTTTCAGATTCCATGGCAAATCTGGGAACAATTTGCATGTGCAAATTAACCCTTCCAGCAGTCATTACTAAAAGGTTCACGATAGCACAGTTCTTTGAAAATCAGATGACTTCTCTAATTTTTATTGACTTTTTGACAGTCTTTCCATTATCCACACAGTGATAACTGGATGAAAATTGAATTTAAACAGACTTGCTCAGCAGCTTCTGTCTGTGATCCTGGAAAGTGAGTTTCACATATTGATTACAATTCTGGGTTTTAGTTTGCCTTCTGTTGTAGAACCACCTGTGGTGACCTTACTTCAAGAATTTTAACTTTAAGGAAAAAAACTTCCATTTCAGTTTAGACTGGAGGGAAAGTATCATTAATTGATCAGTAAAGTAGGTTTCTATCTATCTCCATAGACATTGTGAGCCAATCAGTACATTTTGAAAAGAAAATTTTAGATTTGCTGTAAATGCAGACCTGGGAGGAAAAAGCAGATGGGTAATGTTTAAATTACAAACCTAAGGGAAGCTCTTTTTTTGCAGAAAACTCTTAAGCTTCAGCTCTGTAGCTGTTAAAATAAAGATTTTTTTTTTGTTTCCCTCAGTGACTCACTAAACCTTTATTTAGACAGTTGGTGAAAACACTGCATCACATTTATCATTTAAGGGAAGAAAAACCCTGCAGCCTGAAAACTGTACTGTCTTTTCTTTTACACAAAAGGCCAAAGACTACACTTACCCATTCTTACTTTTAAAAAAAAACCTAAATGCATTTTAGAATTGCTAATATTCCCACACATATTCACAACCTAACACCCTCTGGTGCACATATTACTGTGGAAGATTAGAACTATTATGGAGATAGTGTTCACTAAAGACAAATTTTAATATGTAGATATACAGAAGAAACATAATGATTTAAATAAATCATCTTGTTTTTCAAGATAAGTAGGTAATTTTGTTTTTCAAAAATTTTGTAGGATTCGTTTATTTGAAGATTAAGGAGACCCTCACACACTGTAGAAAAGTTTTTTTTAACACAGCCAAAAATGTTGTTCCATAATTATTATTCTGAGGTAAAACCTAGAAAGCCCATGATGAATCAAATGCACCCAATTTGAAAATAGATCACAATGGGCAAAACCCTGTTTGCGTCACTTTGCATGGCATAACATGGATCAGGCACCAGAAACATTTGATTTAAAGTAATCAAAAGCTTCCTATCCTCCTCCATTTAGGTTTCAAGGCTCCCTAGGGTCCCCCTTTTGCTTCTGGGTAACCTTTGGGAGCCTTGGGTGGTTGTGGTCTTTTAAAAATAAAAATCACCACTTGTGGTCCTAATGCTGACACTTTTCAAAACAAATTATTAAAGGCTTATCTCCCACCCCAAAAGCTTCCCCTGGGCAAAAGAGAGCCCTAGCAAGCCTTGGTACCTAGGAGGAGAGGGATAGGAAGCTTTAAATTACCTTAAATTAAATGCTTCTAGTGTCTGATTACGTGTCTGATTTCCTGTCTGATTACAGGTTACACCAGTGCAAAATTATGCAACAGGATTTTGCCCATTTTTCCTATGGAGTAAACAGGAAAAATCACTGACTTTTCCACCAGGGCCAAAGATGGAATGGAAGCTATTTTCAGTATGGACTTTATCTACCATTTCAGTATGATCTTTACCTGCTCTTGTTTGTGTGTCTGTTTTAAGATATGCTGTAAAGTGATCTCAATTCATCCATTGATTGCAGTGATTTCAGAGAATCTTGATCTTCGTAAATAGGCCCTCCCAGAGATCATCATCCTTGAGTTAGGTAATAATTTGCAAATCAAGCATGTTGTAGCTGGCTGGATAGCTCAGTGAGTTGGGCACCTGACTGTGTAGCCATAAGTGGAGGGTTTGATTCCCCATTGTGCCTACTTGGAGAAAAGCCAGCCTGTTTGACCTTGGGCAACCTATACAGTCCCAAGGCACGCACGCACACACACACACACACACACACACACCGAGAAAAAGGCAATGCTAAATCACTTCTGAGTGCTCTATACCTAGAATTCCCAGGAAAAAGTCATCCTAAGTTTGAGCTGACTTGATGGCATTTGATTATCATTATCTGAAGTCAATGTTAGAAAATTTATTTAAGGGATGCATCTTGTACCACCCCTACTAATTGTCCACGTTTCTCAAAAAGCCCATCTGGAGAACGAAGGAGGGGCGGTCTTGAACAATGTGGGAAACCCTACAGATGGCTTTAGGGTGGTGGAAGGGTCAGAAAACATTTTCCATTGCCTTTTTCCATTAGTTAAATTGTTCCAAGTCTTCATCTTTCAATAAAGTTGTCACAATTTCTTTGATATGTGAACAGTAATATCAGTAATCTCACATTGTATCATTACATTAATACTAATGTCAGTATTTTTCATTTTAAGCATTGACCTGTAGATTGAACCCTCTGTTTTCAAAGAAATGAAAGTTAATAGGTGCCTATGTAAGTAAATAAGCAGTTTGTGTGAACCAAGGGACTTTATTCTGTCTTCCTTCATAATTCCATGCTTCCAAATATGATGTCTGTAATAGGAAAAGAAGAACACCTAATATGAGATGTATTGACTCAAGAAAAGACACCATGGTCTTTAGTTTGCAAGACCTGAGCAGAGCTGTTAACAAGAGGACCTTTTGGAGGTCATTAATTCATGGGGTCACCATAAGTCGGAAGTGACTTAATGACATGTGACAGCAAAATGTATTGTCACTTCAAATGTCTCTACTGTTGCTACACTGCAAAGGCAAACTGATCACAGTCCCCTTTCTGCCTCACTCATACCAAAAACATCTTTTCTTTTTTGCATTTGCATTAAATGTCAATGGAAATACGTGAACATGAACGATGTAACTGGTTATAGCCGTGGGCCACTGCAATATATGTAAATTGGTAATGATACTAGCACCCATTAAAGCAAAAAACCTTAGCAGAACAATTGCAAGGTGCCACAGTACTTTTATATTTTGCTTTGGATTTTGCTCAAAAATACTACCTCTGTGAAAACAGACCAGCACCATGTAATATAGCTACCTCCTCTTAGTTCCTGAGTGCTTCAGTTTGTATTTGTTTTGCTGCCAAAGCAAATTATGCTCTTTGACCAGCAGCATAAAAATCTAGCCAAAAGGGGTTTGTTTGATAGAAAACAGAATACTTGTGAGACATCTATGCCTAGGATGCTCACTCATATAAAGGGTAACTTTGTAACTAATGGGAGATGTGTGTGTGCATATACACTGAGATAATGCTACTTCTGATTATGGTGGCTGACACTCATTTATATGTATAAGAGTATCAGTCTTCCTGTATTGTGATGTAATGCCCCATGTGCTATGGTAGACACCAGTGCGATTGCTCTTGTTGCTTTCACTATTCCTGTTAAATGTTTATATGTGAAACCATCAGGCCAATGGTCTAGGCCAGCTTCTGTGTTGGCCATTTAAATTTCAGGCTTGACATTTGTACACCAGAAAGCATAACAGCAAAGGTTTTCCAACAAGACATGCTGATAGCTACCAGTCTAGATGTCAATAAAGAGATGAGTTACATTCTTGGAGGAAACGGCTACAAGTGGTTTCTAGTCATAATGGTGTACTTTCAGAATCAAAAGCAGCATGAGTCTGAATTCCAGTTGTTGGATAACGGGCAAGATAGTGCTCGAGCCCTCATATCTTGTTTGTGGGCTTCCCATAGATTGCCACTGTGGGTACAGAGTGCTGGATGACTGGGCTTTAGGAAGGCCCATGGTCTAACATTATAATTCATAGCATAGGTTGTTTCTGTTACTAGCAACAGGTGCTAAATAGTTTGCACGGAACATTTAAGAAGGGAAGGTCACAATTAACTGTACAAATTGATATAACGATCTCTGGACTTACAGTAACAGTGCACAAAACTTCAGCAGAAAATATGAAAAATTCCCCACTGGAGGCTATTAACACAACAAATAATTTCAAGGAAGAAAATCATTTTTCTTTCACACCGAAGCTATTTGTATCCAAGATCAATGCTATGGATGCCAAACTTTCATATAAGACTGCTCCTAAGACAGATTTTTTATAACTCACACAGATGGAGCCCACACCTCCAACCGAGCATGCTATCTGGAATTCCTCTATATCACATTCCCAACTCTCATGCATTTCCCAAGATGCTTCAATGTCATTCTGAAATGGTTCCCATTTTTCAGAGCAGTCATACTCAAGGACGGCAATAAGATATAAAGCTAGGGCTGTAACTGGAGGTTACATTGATTGGAGGAGTTGGCAAGTACCAAAATAATCAATACCCAGGCAATTAATGGGTCTCTAAGCCTTCCTTGTGTTTGGATATAGTGTGTTTGATGCTGGTTGGCTGGTTTCCTTGCTGATGTAATTTTTCAAGAGTTTGTGCTCATGGAAGATACATAGGGATACAATATTTTCTTTTCTTTTTTTTAGAACATACTTAAAAACTCTAGCCAATAAAGACTAGGGAGGATCCACCAGGTTATAAAGTACCTGTTCAAAGTTCTACTGTGGCAATTTTTAACCATGTTTAATTAGCATTTCTAATTCAGCTTTAGAGCACAACTATATAAGGCTTCCTTGTGCCATACTGTACCGTCTTTTCCCCTGGGGTTTCTTTTGCTGTTCCAGATTAGAATTAACATGCTTAAGTGAGGAGGAGAATCCATAGCTTTCTCTATTTATTCAATGGATTAGCTACTTTGCTATCAAATAAAGATATATTCTGAATCAACATGATGCTTGAAACATTTTTATCCTTGAAAAAATAGGCAGGGTTACTGAGTCTTAGCTCCTCCCTCTGTATTGTGCCACAGGCAGGCTAAATAGGCACTTTGTATGCCTTCCTGTGGCACAAAATCAGCCAAGCACAGCTCCATGTTCGGCACAGTTACAGCTAATATTCAGCTGCAAAATTATTGCTTGAAAAGCTAAGAAGCAGTTTAGTTTTTAGTTTTAGTTTGTTTAAATTCTTGTTAACTAATTTAAGTTAGTTAATTTTGGAGCACTTTGCTGTGTTATGTCTATGTGTTATTGCATTGTGAACCCCCCAGAGTTACCACTGGTCAGATGAGCAGGATGGATGGATGGGAGAAATAATAAATAAATAAATAAACAAAGAAAGAAAGAAAGAAAGAAATCAGAAGATCTTTTACATTCAATTTTATACTGTGCTGATGTTGCACAGATTGAATGCATCAATTTACCCACCATTTTGGCCAGTGTTTGTCTATCGACTTCAGCATTCATCTTGGACCAATGAAACTTCTTCAGATCTCTCTTGTATTTTGCTCTAAGTATCTCAGAGGAAGGACAGGATGCAAACATCTAGTGATGTAGGAAAAGACAGGGCTCAGACAATTTCAAGTGCCAAGATTTTTTTTAATTCGTATTAGAAGGGATAATTATATCATAGTGATAGTGGAGAGAGGTACAATTTCCCCAGAAACAGTGTACTGTGAGTGATCACTGTTACTATATAATTTATTCTGGTGGGACTTGATCTTCCATAGGCAATTAAGTGTCAGTAGCTTCACAGAAGACCTGCTTACATGGAGATTAAGAATTGTTTTTGGTGGGCTGCATTTCTGGATTCTTCTTGGGGTCATGGCTATACATACTGATATAATGAGTGCCTTCCATCAATATTTATGCACCAACCACCACAGATGCCACAATTATTATTGTTACTACAACTAGCACTAATGATAATCACTGTAATGACAACAGAATAGGAAGAAGAACCATAACTGCATCTACTGCCATCATCATCTGGGCATGATTCAACAAAAGTTAAGTTATAAATCATATTATTTTTAATAATTAGATTCAGCATACAAATCCCTTCCATTTAAATCTATGGCACTTCAATGCACTTCAGTTTTACTCTCTCTTTAGCTGCCATGTTGTGTTCTCTTCAGCAGCCATTCAAATTTTTTATTCATTTGTCTGTGGTAGACAGCTGCCAGTTGTCATTATACATTATAACAAGCTGCGGGGGGGGGGGTGTGGAGGTTCCTTCCACACACCATTTTATTAATTCATTTTCTATTTGCACAGCATACATTTTCAAAATCTTAATATATTGCATCAGAGAAATTAGCCATATTTCACATTTTCTAGCAAACAGCAAGTGTATTGCAAATCCGAGAGTTGGAAGGCAGGAAACACTATTACCAGAAGCTCAGTTGTGGGGGGTGGGGGTAGGAGTTGGAAATATGATCCTTTTTCGTCATACAAAAGTGGCAGACTGACTGTTCTGTAGTGAGTAAAGAGACCTTGTCACTCACTGAAACCTGTCACCTTACACTGTGATATTGCAGGGGCCTGCATGACAGGTCAGACCTAATGAGAAGAATGAGAATATGGATACTGCAGACAGGAAGGCATAGAAAAGGGGTTTTTTGTTTCCTTCAGGGAAATCCTTTCATGGTAAGAGTGTCCACACTTTCATACAGTTGTTGTACAGGACAGATATTTGAGAGATTAGAACTGGGAAATGCCAGATATATTGGAGCTTCTGCAGTCTGCAGATGGAGAAATGTAGCCGTCAAATACAGAGCTGGAAACCAAAGCAAGGAGGAAAAACACATCAGTTTCAAAAGGGTGGTCTGCTGTTCCTATTCTGTGGCTTGTGACTGTTTGGGCATATTTACAGCATGATTCCTTTCAGGTCTACTCCAAAGTTAGCCCATCTGTGTTTATTGGACTTAATAATAGTCCAAAGGGTCGCTTTAGGATTACAGCTTTAGTTTCTTCTAACATGAATGTTAATTTTAATAAAATATTTCATTGGCTGAAATCCAATCAGAAGGCACCTCCAGAGTCAGTGGACTTTACATAGGTGTCGACTCACCAAATTCCAGGTGATTCAATGGGCCTACTCCAGTTGTAACTTCCGAATGGATTTCAGCCATAGGTGTGTATGTATGTGTGTGGTTTTGTGCAACAGATATCGCAGGTGTTGGGATGGGTAGGGATAACTAGGACCAGGATTACACTATGCAAATAAGGGAGGTTAACTTTTTCTTCTGCTGTTGCTCTCTGATGAATATTCTATCCCCACCCCCTTCTACTGAGGAGAAAAATTACCCAGGGCTAAAAGCAGTCAAGGGAGGAGTATTTTCATTTGGGATGAGAGGGAAGTGTTAAATCCCCCATCTGAACCATGCTATATGGCAGGGTGGGAAAACTTTGGCTCTTCAGTTGCTTTTGGGTTCAACTTTCAGAAGCCCCAGCCAGTGTGGGCAATGGTAAGGGATTGGGGGCTATCATCTAGACCAGTGGTTCCCAACCTTGGATAACCCAGGTGTTCTTGGACTGCAAGTCCCAGAAACCCCAGCCAGCACAGCTGGTAGTGAAGGCTTCTGGGAAATGCAGTCCAAGAACACCTGGATTAACCAAGGTTGGGAACCACTGATCTAGAATATTTGGCAGGCCAAAGGTTTTTTGTCCCACTAAACAAACACATTCCAGACTCTGATCATCCTTCTTCTTTGATAATAATCCAAATAAGGAAAACCAAACTTACATGTGTATTTCACATGTAACTAGACTGGCAGCATTCTTTACTTCCAACTGTCTCTTCTATATATGTCCTCAGCTGTTGTGAGTTTCCTTTTCCTATAGTCATGTTTATTTTCTAAAACATTATATGGGATGGATTATACTCACCCTCACATTACCATCTGGAAGAGTTGAGCTCCTGCCAGAGGCCCACACCACAGCATTCCTCCCCCTAAGATCCTACCATACTTGCTTCTCTTCTTCACCATTTCAATCTGTTTGTTCAGCCAACTCTCATTCTAGTGCAGCAACAATTGTGAGTGAAGTGGAAGAGCAATAACAGAGCTTGGAAATAATTCATTAAAATTAATGCATTCATTGAACTATATAACAATTATAGTAACTGTAGTTATTTTAATTGGTAAATGAAAATGTTTTCACAGTTTGAGTAACTATTAATGTTTTCTGTTAATTTGATACTTTTGGGATAAGGTACTAAATTACATTTTTAGTAATTCTAGTCAATTTTTAAATTAAAAAAATAATGTGTTCTCATTAAGTTTGAGATGTCATAAAAATTAGTTTTTCAAACAATTAACATTAACAGATTGATTATTAGTTAAACATCAATGCTAATGTTTTCAGTTTCTAAACAACAGATGCAACTACCGGCTGCTCCTTGTTTCTCTGCCTGAGGAGCAGCAGCAGAAGCTAGGGATAATGGCAGAAGACGTAAAGTTAATGAGGGAGTAGGACATCTGCTAAGTAAAGCCACATTCAGGCATTCAGGAAAGAGTTCATCTGAACATGTGAGCAGGGAGAGCTAGTTCCATCCACCTTTCTGTCACTTTCTTGAGGTGGAGAGGGACAATTTGAAAAAGAAGGCTTCTATTACTGTACATGTGGAGTGGCTCCATGCAATTGAGAACCCTTGTTTGTCAGGATCCCCAGTAGCATGAAGAGACTTCACATCCAGCAGACTGTTTCTCCTTCAAATTGGCCCTTCTGCATGAAGATAGTAACTGGAAGGGAATGCTCATGCTTGTGGATTAACCCTTTTTTGAACACCAAAATTGTGGCTAAAATCCAGTAGTATGCCACAGCTGGAGGAGGCTCAATGAATCAGTGAGGCTTTGGGGAGTCAACTCCTCTGAAAGTTCCATTGATTCAGTGAGCCTACTCTAGCTGTGATTTACTACTGAGTTTCAGCCACTGTTTGTGCCTTGCCTAAGGGCCCTCCAAAATTTGCAGCCTGCATTGTAAGAAAGGGCAAGAAACAACAAAGGTGAGGTGTTCCATTACCATGTTCTATGTATGTAGTACTCAGCCAGTTGTCTTGTTATTCTCTCAAAAAATGATGCACGACTACCCTGTTTGCTAGAGTGAACAACAAGAATCCAGAACAGAGTGTCATCAGACTCAAGTGACAGGGCTGTAAACTTTTCTCCAAAAATTATTTCTGTAAATAAATGTATCTCAGTCTTTTGATATCTGGGAAACAGGGTTCGGTGTTTTGGGTTTGGGTTTTCTTTTTCTTTTTTTTCTTTTTTTTTTTGGTCTCAGAAGAAAACCGAAGGTGCACATTAGACTCAGAAAACAAATGTGTCCCCTTCATTACTGTGTGAGACATATCAATATTCATCTTGTCCCTTTTTTACAGTCCAGCAAAAGTCCAGAGCTATGACTAGAAGAATTTACTCCAGCTTCTGTGCCTGATCCACTGTTCTCTAAGCTATGGATTAACTTTCATAATGCTTGCTCAGAAAGTGCTGTGGTTGCCATTAATTTCAAAGACTAAAGCAATCACCACCACAAAAATCTTTGGGAGGCTGGCCTTCTCAAATCTGTCATAAAGGAGATTATTTAACCTTTAGCATTATACATTCAGCCTCTGAACACCAAAATAATGCAAGCAAGAAGAAAATAAACCTGGACTAACATCTAAGCCTGCTGGAAATTAAACTTAATGGAACTGTATGCCATAACTTATGCTATTGCTTTAGAATGTGTGTATGTGTTATTAAAATCATTTTTAGTGCAAAATCTTTGCGTTGTGAGTTAGAGCCTATAAAGATAAATCTACCATGTTGTATCTAAAAATAACACAGGTTAATGAATGGATTCTAAAGGGCTTGTCTCAACTATCTCAACATTTACTACACTCATAACAGTGAAATGCAGTTTGGTGATGACAGAAAAGGAATTACTCCACGTTTATACAAAGGATCAAAAGAGATCACAACACTGCAACTTATTAGATGAGTCATGAAACGCCAAGCTGTCTTTCATCCATTTCTCTACAGCTAAAAAAAAAATGTTTGGCCCAGGACAACCAGTATCCATAGTACTTCTCAAAAGCTACATGTCTTTCCTGAATTTCCAGATCCACCAGACAGGACGTCTATTGATGCATCCACACTGGCAGAAAGGACTAAAGCGATCTCCTTGTAATCTAACTCCGTCCCCACTTCATCTTCTTGCTCCAAAAGGTGGTTTCTGCAACAGACACATGTGACTGGCGCACCATGAGTGTAATTCCTCTTTTACCATTTGCTTGACAAAACCCATAAATGTGAAATGTGGCCCTTTGCCCATTTGTTTTAAAGTGTTTATGGCTGTCGTCACACTGGTAATTTGAATCGGTTTCTGTTCAGACTTTTAAAAAATCAGTTTCAAGTGACATGGTATTTAAACCAGTGGCTGAGTTCACATGCTCTGAATGGAAATCGATTTATTTCTGGTGATTTAAACCAGTTTTGGCATCTACACTGCTGAAATTGACTCATTTCTACAAAACTGCATTGAACTGAATTGATTTTAGAAGCAAAGTATTTTAAAAAGCCCCTGCTGGCCAGTTGAAAAAAACTTGCTATGGCAAGTTACACATATTTTAGTTGAACACCACTTCAGTTCTGGTCAATGAGCTCAATACAGCACACATGCCTCTCTTCTATCCATTTTATCCTCACGTATGCATATGTGTGGTCTTTTAAAAAACATTCCTTAATTTACACTGGAGGTAAGGATGTGGGTTTTATGACCAAATCTAAAAGAAATTTTTCTTTCCTCACCTACCTAAATGCTAAGCATCTCATCACACATTAAAGGGGATGTGTATTCATTTTTCTAATGACATTTTCTCTCCATGCAAGGAGGGACATCCACAGTACAAATTCTTAGGGTTTAAATACCACAGTAACACAGGTCTACAGTGAGGGGGGATGCAGACAGTGATTTGGTGCTAGCTGTCTGGTTGTATTGATACATTTACATAACTTTACTAGTAGTGTTGTTTTGTTGAATATATGCAGTAACAGATGTGAACGAGGT
Organism: Intellagama lesueurii; assembly: GCA_037013535.1. Lineage (NCBI taxonomy): Eukaryota > Metazoa > Chordata > Lepidosauria > Squamata > Agamidae > Intellagama > Intellagama lesueurii. The sequence goes on along the minus strand of JBAJHW010000004.1, from coordinate 70,060,037 downwards.
CCTTGCGTGATACTGCGGAGGGAACAAAACATCTGTGTTAGGTATTTAATAGCTTAAATTCATCTTTTTCATCTTTCAGATTGAATGACGAATGGAAGGAAAATTGGTTTAACTATACTGTTAAGTCAAATGTCTTCTATTGCGTCGTTAGAGGCTGTGAAGGAGAGAGTCTGGAGGCTTGTAATGTCACACACTGAGCAATAGGGACAGAGCTCTTGAGCATTTTACCTCCCATAAACTCCTAACATGTGAGCATCAAATCACTCCTCTGTACAGAATCAGGCACCGCTTGCACTTTATGTTCTTGCCTGTGGTATTTTTACATGGCACATCACCTCATGTTTTCTTCCTCTCTGCTAGCACCAACAAGGCCTGTAAACATGTGTCTACCCTTAGCTTACACCATTGTTGTCTTTTCCATTTAGTAACAGACAAACCTACTGCAGGAATCAAATTCAGATGAGGAGAATATTGTGTCAGACCATTCTAATGGAAGGGTATTTTGTGAGTTCACTGTCACACAAGGGCATTGCAATGGTGGACAAATCCTGCAGATCTGGAGCCTCTTTCTGAAGCTTCAGACAACATCCACTCCCAAAACAAGATTTAAAAGAAATTCAATATGAGAAATGACTTTTTTGCTTTGAAAAAAGAAGTGTGTGTTTTTAAAATCAGAAATCATCACACACATTCCATACTAAACCAAGACCCTGTTCTTTAGTTGGAGGAGAATCACTGACTCTGAGGACTTCTAGGAACAGCAGCTCTTGTTTAAGGGTAGATAAAAAAAAATCAGAGAGGGTTCCTTGATTCCTCAAGTGGTTCAAGGGGCACAAAATCAGCATTGTAGCCCACAAGTGGCTCATAGTCTGTCTCGTTGCCATGTCTGCTTTAGAGACTAGAGAAGGGCCCTTGTGGACATTACACATGGCAAAACTGAATTTGCCACTTGCTGGCTGGATAGCTCAATGCAGTGGCCACCTGCTGTGAAGCCAGAGGTGAGGAGTTTGATTTGCCCCTGTGCCTCCCAGGAGAAGAGCCAGTCTGTGTATTACTGGGCAAACTGTACAGTCCCAAACCACCCTCAGAACAAGAGTGTACTGTATACATGCTAAAACCTAGAAATGATGGCTGTAAATTGGAATCAACTTCACAGCATATAATAACACTTGACAAAAAAACCAGCCAGATTAATTACTTTATAATCTTAGAATCTTAGAATTGCAGAGCTGGAAGGGACCACATGAATCATCAAGTCCAGCCCCTGTCAAGGAGGCACAGTGGGGAATTAAACTCCCACCCTCTAAACCACTGAGCTTTCCAGCAGTTCCACTTTATTGATGTACCTGAAAGCTATTGACATTTCCAAGCTCAAGTTCATATTCTTCACAGTTAAGTATTACCTAAAAATCCTATGTATGCGGAAGACTACAGATGTAACCTTTTATGAATATGGTGGTTTCATACCCAAGGCTTGTCCATTCATTTCATGGAAGGAGTGGGCCTGTATAAGTATTCCTTTATACTCTGGACCATAGAACACACATGCATTCATCTCTACAGTATGAAGAGAGAAAGGTGAATTGCAGATGCATAAAAAACCCAAGGGAACCCGGCACCTGTAGCTGTGACAGAAAGAAAAGGCAGCGATAATCACTGAATAACTTTGCAACATTTGCATTGGGCTAGTGGGCTAAGGGAAAGAAAGTCATATTTTCTGATAAGCTTAATATAAGAGCTTCTCATCAAGGCTGAAAGGACAAATAAGACATTTGAAGCCAAAGAAGACACAATTGTTTTCTCTAGTAATGATAGTGACCCAGTCTTTTTTTCATTTCTATGATTAAAACATTCATATCAGCATAGCTTTGTAATTTAAATATATCACAGTGAAAAGTACTAGAAAGAATTTTTGTATATCATCTGTACGAAACCTTACAGTTGCTGTGCTGGGGGTAATGATCAGATGTCTGGAGCACCTAGGGTCATTAAATAGAGGTGATTTTTAAATTATACCTGTGCACCCTCCAAAACTGTCCATTCTACTTTGTGGATTGATTCGTTGATTGACTGGTTGATTTCTAAAGCAACATTGGACATTTTTCAACATGTTTGTAGAGTGGGGGATTGGTGAAAAGTGGAAGGAGAGAAAATGTGAAACAAAATCTGATAATTAGGGGCCATTACGGGGCGGAGGATGGTTCCAAGAAAGTAACACTGGCTTTTCAAAACTAGTCTTTCAGTGCTTCCATTACCACATAGTTTCCCCTGATGTTTTTCTACAGAGATAGTAATCCCTATCCAATGGGTTCTCCCCCATTCCATCATGTCTCCAAGGATAAATGTTGTGAATAGCCTTTCTTAGAATAGCATTATGGGGCTGGCAGAAACAAGAAACGGATATTCAGTGATGGCCCCGAAAAACGCTTTACCATGTAAACATTTGCTTGACCACTTCAATCCCTGCTGTGTTTTAAAGGCTTAACATGGACTTTTGACAATGTTAAGCCCATGTTCATAAAATAATATTTGCAGTTTGTTGATTTTTGTTAGGGTGGGCAACAGAGGTAAACTTTTCTTTCTTCACCTTGGATCTGCTATGAGTTGTACCTCCTCTGAAACTATTCATGCAAACATTTTTTTAAAAACTTGCAGTTCATGTCTTGTTTGAAACAAACAAACAATAAAACCTTAATATTCTCTTTTCCACTGAAACAGAGCTACATGCCTTGCTCTAGAAGGGAACTGCCATTTCTGAAGACTTTTTTGAGCAACTGTCTCCTTCCTTCCTTCCTTCCTTCCTTCCTTCCTTCCTTCCTTCCTTCCTTCCTTCCTTCCTTCCTTCCTTCCTTCCTTCCTTCCTTCCTTCCTTCCTTCCTTCCTTCCTTCCTTCCTTCCTGTCTCTCTCTCTCTCCTTCCGTTCACTCCCACCCGCCTACCTGCCTGCCTGCCTGCATTTTTTCCAGGGTATCCCAGTATAGTTCCTCTTTCTCTTGGGAAGGTGTGGTGGGCTCAAGAGATTGCAGGGCCACATAAATTGGTGAGAGTCTGAATACTGCCCATAGGCCATGTTTTGCATACATCTGTTTTGGATGGTGTGTTTTGTGATTTTTATACTGATTTTCCATTGTATAATGTGTTTACACAGCTTTATTAAATATACATTGTGAGGGCCATTAAGTACCCAGAAGCCCATGGTCCCAGTGGGGAGGCATTTCACTTCACCACTCTGGGGTTAGGTGTCCTCCCTACTTTAGGCATGACCTGCCCTTGCCTTTAAGGCTGTACATAATATTTTTTTTTGAAGAGTGGCCACCTTAAAGTCAGAAGTGCCATGGCTAAAAAGGTGAAATGCTCTCCCTTTCCAGTTTCTGAGTATGGCCATTCTGAGGTCAAGCTTGTAGTTATTTTTCCTAGATTCCAGCCTGTTTGTTCTCTATGGGATGTTGAAGGATATTGCTGTCAGGTGATGGCATATATCACATTGGAAAATGAACAGGTAGTCTGTTATGTTGTGACTTGCATTTTTCAATCCAGTAGAAGTCTGACATCAATCCCATGGAAAATTCCGGAGCAGATTATAAAGCGGTCAGTGTTTAAGCACCCTGAAAACAATGCATCGATAACTAGAAGCCAACATGGATTTGTTAAAAACAAATCCTGCCAGACTAATCTTATCCGAATTTTTGATCGGGTAACCTCTTAGGTACTGTAGATGGTGAGAATGTTGTATATCTTGACTTCAGCAAAGCTGTTGACAAAGTACTCTGTGATATTATGATTAGCAAGCTAAAGAAGAGTGCAATCAGACAGACATTTGGTCCACTGTGGTGATGGTCTGGTTTGCTCCTTTTTCTGCCGACCATATGATGTAATTGCTGGAGCAAACCAATCAATCCCCAGAGCATTCTCATCTGCACCTTTCTGGAAACCCAACAATGGCATCTGCTTTTTTGGTATGGGTATGATTGCTCTGTTTGAGTTGATATCCAATGTGTACAATCACTGGAAATGAACCAAAGCAAACTTATGGCTGTCAATTTCCCTTCCTCTGTCAATTTGCCAATATTGCCAAGTGGTTTCAGAAGAGAGCTTAGCCACTTCATAATATTGGGAAATTAAACACTTCCTGTGCTCCAAGTAGAAGGTTTTTTTTAAAAAAAACACAACAACAACTGTATTTTGACAGCATTGATGCACTGCATCATTTTGAAGAAAAGAAAAGAACAATTGAACACTTCCTACTGGAAGTGGGAGGAGACAGGAGATAATGTGAAGTAGGTGTTCCCCTGTATTTGGCACTGGTTTAGCATCATCTTGAGTATTGTGTCCAGTTCTTCACACCATACTTAAAGTAGAATGTTGACAAACTGGAACAAGTTCATAGAAGGGCAGCAAGGATGATCTGTGGGCTGGAAACCAAACCCTATGTGGAAAGACTAAAAGATCTGACATGTTTAATTTTGAAAAAAAAGAAGACTATTTGAGGATATGATAGCAGTCTACAAAGATTTGAAAAGCTGTCATACAGAGGAGGACCCAGATCTGTTTTCAGTCATCCCAGAATGCAGGACATTCAATAATGAGCTCAAGTTACAGGAAAACAGATTTCAACTGGAGAATCATCCTAACTGTTAAAACAGTAGAACAATGGAACCAATTACTTCTGAAGGTAGTGAGGTCTCTAACACCAGAGGCATTCAAAAGAATGCTAAACACCCAATTGTCAGATATACTTCAACTTGGATTCCTGCACTGAGGAGGGGTTGGACTCGATAGCCTTATAGGCTCTTTGCAACTCAATTATTCTATGATTCTGTGATATGCATTATCCATAAAAACACTGGATGTATTTGAATGTGTCATACTATTTTTTTAAACAAACTCCCTTCTGTATTTTTATTCAGGTGAAATCATTTTCTATTGATCACATTTAATTTGTAACATATGCATGTGTGCATCCTTATATCCATGATTATGAGAGGATTTTTAAGGTTATTTTCTTTAACTAGCAAGCTACAGAAAGAAAAACTTGATTGGATTCTTTGCTTTCCTCCAGCCCTCAAAAGGATTCCTGCCTTGCTGAAATTATCTGTCTCAGAAATATTGCCTTCTAGTGACTTAAGAGTTAAAGAAGAATATCATTTTTTTTAAAAAAAAAAAAAAAGATATTTCAGGCTTGAGACCTAGTCTAACCATCACACCTAGAATAGTAGTGGAAAGTTAATAAGGTGGCTTTGGAGCAGATGCACGAACCACAGTATAGTACCAAGGGCAAGAGTTCAAATATAAATAAATATGTATGGCCGTGCTTCTTCTTATCAGAGAAGAGTGCTGTCTCGTAAGCAGTTTAGTTGTAACAAAGTGGCACCTCCAGTCCTTACAAGACAGCAATCTTCTTTCGAAAGATGCACTATAAACAACCATGCTGATTAAGACTGGGATTTTCTTTTTAAAGGGGAGGGGTTGTCTAATGGAAAAAGCATTGAACAGCTTTTCCCTGGGGTTACCATTTCTTTAAAACATACCTCCTTGCCTGTTCCTAATGAAGGCATATTGTTCATCTTGTTTAGAAAGTGCCTCTCTTTAATAGGGAATAGTTAATGTATTTGTAGTGACTATGTTAGTAATATCCAGAAAAGCGGCTGTGTTGCTCTGCAGTCAGTTTTGTGGCACCTTGAACCAGAGGCTCGAATCTGCTCTTGCTGTCTAGTGCAAAAGCCATTTGAACAGACATCCTTAAGTGTGACATACAAAAGACGCTGACTCGAACTTTCCCCCAAGAAGTTCCATCTTCTCATGAGGTGCCAAAAATGCAATAGGCTCAGTTTAATCATCCACATCTACTTAGAAGCTGGTTCCATTGAGTTCACTGTGACTTGTGCTAGAAAATAGGGTATAGGACTGCAGCTTTAGTTTGGTCTCTATGGATAAAGTGCCCCATTTACTTTAATTATTTTCTTCACATGCTTCCTTCTAACAACTGAGAATAGAGCACAGTGATTTTGTTCAGAACCCCAAGAAGTACAGCTCAGTACGACTTTCCATTAATAATGATTTCTACTTATGGTGACTCTTTCCAGGGGTTTCTGAGTATAAGATACTCAGACATAGTTTACCATTCCCTTCTTCAGGGTGGTGCCCTGGGACTGTGCAGCTTGCCCAAGATTACAGAGGCTGGCTGTTTTCCTCAGACAATCAGGGGGAATCAAGTCCCAAGCTCTTACACTACTAGGGTACCACCCATACTAGGTTGACTGAACAGTGGGAGCCCAGAGCAACATTATTAAGATGAAGAATTTAATAGGCAACAAAACCTTAAATGTGAATTTGTATAGTGCTCTGTATACTTAGTAATATTATATGGTATGGAAATGTATACTTTAACATAGGCTGCAATAAAGCAGGTAAGAATATTTGTCATTTAGATTTATTGAAGAATGCTAAAAAGGTCTTGACTCCAGAAGCTGACCAAAGAAGAGGTACCAAAGCAAATAAATATAATCGCCCAGAGTGGCCCCGACCCAGGGCCACTCTGGGCGATTATATTTATATAAATAAATAATAATAATAATAATAATAATAATAATAATAATAATAATAATAATAATAATAATAATAATAATAATAATAATAATAATAATAATAATAATAATAATATATACCTAGCATTTCGGCCTTTCACTCTTTTTTCTTATCCATGTAAGTTAGTATTAACCAAACTATCAAGAACTGTATTCTCTCATTTGCAGTGTTCCAATATTCACCTAAATCTGGGGGAGGGACATAGAAAATTCCCATTCTCCCTCTGTCTCTCTCCCTCTTTCCCCATTAGGAGATTTATTTACTCTATATTTCATTTATTTACACATTATTGTTCTCTCCCCCTCCTTTTATTCTCAAAATAAAATTACTGGGCAATAGGAGTGTCAATGTGGCATCAGGAAGAATCCTTGCTTGTGTTACACATCTCTCTTTAAACAATCCCCTCAAACATAGATAAGTGCTCCTATTTTATTAAAATGATATTTTTTAAAAATCGTCATTGGCTTCATTGGTTCATTATTATTTCAAAAACAAAGGAAAGTGAAATGAAACCCAATTTGTAAAAAATGTCAAGAGTCTCAAGATTTGAGCAACCAATTGGTTCAGAACTAGTTCAATAATGTAACGATATAAAGTTCTTTATCAAGCATTGTTTGAATCAGAGGTGTGCAACCTCCAGCCTTCCACATATTGTTGGATGGCCATTTCCATTATCTCTCTATCACCATTTCTCATGCTGGCTAGGCCCAGTGGTAGTTGTCGTTCTGTATCTTCTGTAGGGCCACAAATTGACCAATACTGTAAGAATTCCTAAAAGAGCTATGACTGCCACTATTGTAAACAAAAGCCACTGGAGATATTTAAAAGCAGCTGAGACTTGGGTTTCAAAATCGGCTTTTTATTTTTGAAAGATCCATTTGTGTGCAAAGGTAAACAACATTTATTTTTATTATATGCACTTGTTACATGATCCTTATTATAGTTCAGTCCTGACGTCAGCAATAAACAATAATAGGCCTCTGAACTATTGCTCTTCCTTATAAAATTATGTTTCTTCCCTGCATTATAAATCTAATAGTTATTACATCAGCACCCATAAAGATATATCACAGGCTTACCTTTTTAATATAAATAGGGCATTACATGTCTCAACAGTAAAGATTCAGATTTATTTTATATGTTGTCCATGACTGTGATTAGATCATGAGTGACTGGTAAGTAAAGATGAAAAGTATAATTAATAGCCAATTTGGCAATCTTTCCCCTCCCACAACTACCCATTTACATTACCTCTCTTAGAGAGCAATTTCCGTCCTATTTAGACAGATTCTTCCACAATTTCATAGACATTCTAGCAGCAAGACAAGTAAAGGTCTTAAAATAATCTGGAGAAATAGCATTCATTTCCAGCTTGAGCCCAGTTAATTATTTAAAGTAAACACATCCAACCACCCAATCCAGTTGTTCTTATGAGTTACACATAGGTAAAGGTAAAGGTTCCCCTTGACATTTAGTCCAGTCGTGTCCGACTCTGTGCTCATCCCCGTCTCCAAGCCATAGAGCCAGCGTTTGTCTGAAGACAGTTTCCGTGGTCACGTGGCCAGCGTGGCTAGACACGGAACGCCGTTACCTATTTATCTACTCGCATTTTTACATGCTTTCGAACTGCTAGGTTGGCAGGAGCCGGGACAAGCGACGGGAGCTCACTCCGTCGCGTGGATTCGAGCGTGGATTCGATCTTACGACTGCTGGTCTTTGACCTTGCAGCACAGAGGCTTCTGCGGTTTAACCCGCAGCGCCACCACGTCCCTGAGTTACACATAACAAGCCGCTAATTCTGTCAATTTCCCTGGCAGCTTCCTCCTCAGAGGAGGACATCCTTACACTGGAGGGTTCAGAGGAGACACTTGAGGTCCTGGTTCACAGTTCCACTTCAGAGACCTAAAGCAGAGTCTGTCTTGCCAAGGATGCATTAAATCTCTCCAATAGGGATGCACCATTGAGATTTTTTTCAACATCTCCCAGAATTCTCTATTCTGGGAGTCCCCCTGACAGACAACACCTACAGATACCTAAATTTTGCTCACTTGGAGAAAGTCTTAGCTTGAAGGCTTCAAGACCTAGCATAGGCCTAACTTCCTGTTCAAAAAGGAAGCTGCCCCACTGCTACCTGGGAGTTTCTGAATTGTACATCCCTACTCTCCAGACACAGACAAAACCTCAGAAAAGATTTCCCACCCAAGCACTGTGAGCACCACTGTATCAAAGTCCAGCTGAGGAAAGGTCAGCATCTGTATCAAAAACATTCAAGCTGTTATAAGTAGCTGGTGTGAGAGTGGTACCCATGCTGTGGACAGATAAAAACAGAGTCCAAACACCCATGCAGTGTTGTTGGAAGGCAACAGTTGTTCCTGGCCAGGCTTGCTCTTTTGTCCTAGCTCTCAGAACTATTCATTCTTCTGATTGATAGGACTCTAGCCACCTAGATTCAGAGTGCTCCTTGACTGTGCCTCTGCCCATTCTCTGACCATATTGTAGAGCTGGTAAGACCCTGATTTAGAATCACAGAATAATGGAGTTGGAAGAGGCCTATAAGGCCATTGAGTCCAACCCCCCTGCTCAAGGCAGGAATTCAAATCAAAGCAGATCTGTCACTGGGAACAAAATCCCAGGGCATATTTTCTGAAAGCTAGGTTATCAGTTATGAGAATCATTTTTGGATTCTCTACTTTGTTCCCCCTTTGGCATATAGAGTGTTCTGGACTCTCCCACACACCTGCCAAAAAGTGCATGACTATCTGAACTGTAAGCACACTAACCTTCCCCCCCCCCCCCCATATTTCTAGGCCTCTACGTTCCCAAACTGCTGGAGCTGCGTAGTGCCCGCCCATCCCAGGTTGCAGGTCCTTCTTTTCTCTATCCAGAGGAAATCATCATCATCATCATCATCATCATCATCATCATCATCATCATTATTATTATTATTATTATTATTATTTAAGCACTGATATGGAAAAGTGCAAGTATCTGCATGAACTCTAGTACATACAGGTTCAGAACTTTTCCGAAACAGCTTGGAATGGGTCAGTCCTGGCCGGTGCAACAAATACATATTGGGTTGAGAAGCCCAAATCCAAACCGTGATCCAAACCTATTGAAATGTACTTAGTCCCCCATCCACTAGACAAGAGAAGCCCAGAGTTCCAGTAAAATCCACAGACTTAACCTTTGAACCTTTGAACTGCAGAGTTGGAAGGAACCCTATGGATCATCAAGCCCAGCCCCTCTCAAGGAGGCACAGTGGGGAATTGAACACCCAACCTCGGGTCTAGAGACCTAAGCCACTGAGCTATTCAGACTTCTTGCAACGACATTCTTGCATTAAAGGTTGAAACAAATATTACAAAATATGGTACAGCCATTCAAGTGGTGGGAGGGATATTTTGCCCTGAAAACTGTTGGGATGTCTTCATTTGCACAACATGATGTGGAGATCTTCACAAGTCTAAAATTCTCATTGTCATCACATTTAAAGGAGTATGTTTATTTCGTATGGCACAGCAGAATACAGCATTATTGCATAAGATTTCACAAAGACAATATAAAATATGTATAAAATGTAAAACCTTAAAAGAAAGAATTCTATGAGATTTTAAAAACACACAATACAAATAGTGAATAATTAGTGAGATAAATTATGTATGAGCAGTTGCTAGAGCTACTAAGCCTATGGCCGGATATCTAAACCATTTAACCATTGAATAGCATTGCCCTCGAGATGATGTAATTCTTGCAGGAAGCCAGGGAACCTTCTAAGGGGGCATTCCATCGCAATGTGATGTAAAGTTTGCAGGATGTGCCCACAGTCCCAATTAGAATAATTGGCCACCCCTCATTTATATTTCCAATATTGGTTAGTTTGAATCCAGTTAAGGGCTGTACAGTTTTTCCTTGGGAGAATGTGCAAGGCAATTGTTCATACAAACATCCCTAGAATAATTATATTTGTGCTTGATGGCAGCATTTTGTTTCCATATGAGACTGAATGATGCAGCCAGACACAGCCTTCAACATATTGCAAATGGCTATGAGTTTATGGGTGGGACAATGAGGGACCTTTGGGTACAGCTGATTTTTCCATCACTCTTTACTGTTGAAGGTCATGGCCCAACAAGAAAGGCAGGAATGATAAAAGGAAACAAACAGTGCAAATGGTGTTATCAGGAAGGAGTTGGCTTTGCGGACCATGGTCTCTGCTTCCATGAAGCAGGGCCCCTGGCAAGTAACGGGTTACACCTTGTAGGGGCTGGAAAGATGTTCTTGCTAGGAGATTTGGAAACCTTGTTAGGAGACCTTAAACTGAATCCTGTAGGAGAGGACTGAAAAATACTAGATGACACAGAGAAGACAGGACTGCTGAAGAACTACCTTACCTCTGTCCTACATCATTAGAGTGGTATCATTCTAAAACCCTGCATGAAAGAGAAGTGAGTGGCAGAAACAAACAAGGTTTCTTTTTGAGAGGTTAATCACCAACTCTGGACCACTAGAGAGCTGCAAAGTCACAATGTGAATGACTTTTGCAGGGACTGATGATCAGAATGGCTTTATTTTAGCAACAGTGTTTGCATTATTTTATTTGCATCTAAGCTTTGAAAGTGAAAAATACTGTGACTATCCCAGAATCTGTGGCATAAAACAGAGAATATAATGAAACTGTATGCAAGTGTGCAGTTCCTGTGCAAATTTATTAACATGACATAATTAACGTTAGTTAATTAACATAAGATAAGCTTTCCAAACTTATTAGCACTTGCAAACAGAGCAGAACTGACAAATATTCCAGTCTACTTTCTACTTTTAAAATATGCATTGCCTTCATTATGTTGCTGTTCTCAAACCTTTAGGAATGTGACCTAAATGACCCTAAATGCTGTGTGATATCAAGAGAAGGACAGATACTCTTCTTGGCAGGCAGGTTCCTGTTACCTTTATGATGATCTAATCACAGAAGCACTTTGTTGAGTTGGGTACTATTATTGCATTTGATCCTTATTAGCAGATCAAAAAAATAATTGATTGATAGGTAAAGTACAATTAGTTACAGGTAGATGCATTACTTGCAGCTAGCTACTCCCAAGCTCTTAGCTGGGGTGAATACTTGTTTGATTTCTTTTTGTAAGAACTTTTTAAAAAATCACAAATTTATTCAAAAATTGGATGAAATGACTTGAGGTTTTCAAAATAGGGATGTCAAAACAATGTGAAATTGACCATTTTGCCCTCCCAGGCAGAGTTTTGAGCACTTATCTGTCCAAAGCCCAGTCTCATTCATTCATTCATTCATTCATTCATTGAAAATAGTTATATGCAGCCTTTCTCCTAAAGGATCCAAGGCAGCTTACAGTATTAAAAGAAACAAAGTTGAAAGCTAAAATAATAAAATATTACAATATTTAAAAATAATTAAACAGATATCATATTAAAACTTATAAATAAAAGCAGTGTTAAAAGCACAAGTAAAGCAACAGAATACAATAATCCCTTTAAAAAATACCCTTGGTCAACCAGTTGGCCTTGATTTCCTGCATATTCAGCCATGTCTGTGGTGGTGAATTAGGACTGCCACCTATTTTTCTGATAGATTCTTCACTTGCAACATCATCAAAAGGCGGGTATAATTGCAGCATAGTTCTCTCAATACAGGGAATAATTGCACTTATTCAACTGAACCAATGCAATTAGTTAATAATTTTGTTTGGTTCCCTTTTTGTAATAATATACCAAACTGTATAACTTTTTCCCCATAAACGTGGATAAAAAGAATGTGAGAGAAGAAAATCTGACTGGTCAGTCCATCTTTATGCAAAGCCACTAAGCTTTCACCAATCTTCCAAAAAGCATGGTCGTTACTATAGTCCATAGGCACTAGACCCTACAAAACAACAGAATTCCAAAGTGATCCTGTCCAGTGGCACCTCTGTCTCTCTGGTGTGAAACTAAAAAAGGATTTGTGTACTACAAAAAGTCCATCTTCTCACTGACTAGGAATGACACGTCCAGCTGGTTGTTCTAACACTTAGTGGAAAATACCCTAGGACACATTGGCATGATATCTGGGCAGACCACATAGAAACAAGGGGGGCAGTATTGATTAATTGCCCTGCTTTTATTAACATTAACTTTTGATTTAAAAAGCCTTGGAAAACCTTGCATATTTTCTGAAACAAATGTTATGTAGACTGGCAATAGGTAAGTTGCCTTCTAGAGTGACTTCCTAAGTTGCACTGCTGTCATGTTTCTTGCTATCCTTTAGGAGCAGCTTTTTAAAAGTCTCTCCCTCTCCCTTCAAGAGCTAATTCCAGTCTCAGGCATCCATTTAGCCTGAACTATTAAGGAAATGAAAATGAACAGGTTTAAATTTTTATTTGCAGGGAGGCAGTTGTATGTGTCTGTTGCAGCACTATCAACAAAGTGCATTATGACACCATAAAGCCTAACAAGTTTTATTAACAAGTTTTATTTGGCATAAACTTGCTTAAGGTGTGACTACACAGTGAGAAAAATACAAATTCACCCACTGTGAAGTAGCACCTGGGAAGTCAGGTTCCCCTCAGTACATTTGCACCAACTGGTATATTTGTTTTAACCCTTGAGCACACTTTTCTGCATTGGTTCAAGCAATGTACTGTCAAAAAAAAAAAAATTGAAGCCCCAGTGGTGGAGGAAAAAAGCTATGGATTGGTGGGGGACAGTCTGGGCTGGTTCACATTGGCTTTTACATTATGTGGTCAACAACAACAACAAAAAGTGAATCAGATCGTCCCAATCCTATAGCAGTTTCCACATTACATATTAATGTAGTCACACCCTTACCAGATGCATCTGAAGAAATGGGCTGCAGTACACAAAATTTTCTGCCAGATAAAACTTATTAATCTTTATGTCGGACCCTGATTATCCTCTCTTTCTTGACAGAAATCACATCACCTCCAGGCTTCCAGTTCATAATTTAATGTCTGCCCCACAGAAATGGCTCAGTTAGGTAAATTTCTCCAAACATGGGATAATTTGCTCATCTGTATCCTTCTTCCCATGTGGGAAAGAGCACTTTACCACACAGAATACAAGTGTGTGAGTGTGTGTGTATGTGTGTGTGTGTGTGTAGGGAGAGTAAAATGTGTAGCAGAATGAGTGATAAAATGATTGTCTGCTTGAGCTGTATAAGTGTTTGATATACTCAGAGAAAAAAGCTGATAAATCTATTGCTTCTTAATAAGTCGGCTCTGCAGTTTCCCCCTACAATCAAACTCCCCCCCCTGTCTTCCTTTCAATAGAGGCCTTGCACCGTGCGTCAGCTACAGTACTCTCCCCTCCCCTTCAGCTGTTCTCCTTGTAAAACAGAAAACTCCCTTGCCCCAAGGTGGTGGGGGTAGGGAGGCCAGATCTGCTTTTTTGGCTCCTAAATCGTTGCTTTCATCAGGAACCCTTTGGAATAAATGTGTCCAGGAGTGCCCTGGGGCAATATTAGACATGAGTACTGCTATGATCTATTAAGCATGTGTGAGATCTGTATAAATAAGCCACTCAAATCCCCCCCCCCACTTTCTTCTTCTCTCTATGAACCCTGAATAATGTCTTGGAATGAAGTCTTTAAATGTTTGATTTCAAAGTAGAGGATAAGGATTTTTCCCCCAATCTGAAAAAAAAGAGAGAAGAAGGTGGAGGAAGAGGTCATGTAGAGAATGTTGATTTCAAAACGGGGGGTGGTGGTGATGATACACCCTCCTCATAGACTGTATGTCTGTGTGTGTGGTGGGGGGAGAGAATATCCACAGAACGAGACTTCAGGCTTGGCACCTGCTCCAGAACCTTCTTGATGAAGCAAAGGTTGTCTTCATTAAAAGCATTAATATTCATGCAGCATGGTAATTTTGACACAGAAAAGGTCTCTGTAACCTTTTCTTGTGTAAGAATTTTTTACTTCTCAAGGAAATTACAGTCCAGCAATGACTTAATTAATGCTGGGTTTCTTCAGTGGGTTTTGAAGAGCTGTCAGTTTAGGCTTGCCGTAGCTGTCAACTGGGGTGAAGTCTCTGGCTAGATAGATTGAAGGGAGGGAGGGAAGATATCCAAGTTCCAACATGGATCCTAGCAGCGGGGTGGGGGTGGGGTGGAGGGAGACGTGAAGGAAAGGGAGAAAGTCACCTACATCGCCTGTGTTAGCTTTAATTAGCAACCTGCTTGCCTTAATAAGAGGTCATTTAATATTGCTCTGTAGTACATAGCTTGAATTAAATAACTCATTTTTTTCAGCCTGTTTATCTATTTGATTATTTTCATTCAATCATCTGTTTCTCCCCATTTATTTCCGCAGATAACATCCCTTCTGTCTCGCTGTGGGGCAGAGGAGGGGGAAGGATTGACAGACGCAGTCTGATTTAAATGAGAAATTCACTTGGAAGAAAATAGCAACAGTGGGAGGAGTAATATTCTGTCTCATAACTCTCCAGTGAAATAAGATACCGGATGAAAGAGGAACAGTAGCAAATTATGTTTATAAATCAAAGTTTATTCTCTTTCCCTCCACCCATCTACTTATGCATTTTTCACTTTGACCATACATAATACAGTGTGGTCGTACTGAGCTACCAAGATGGCTGGATGAGTTATTTTAAAAAGAAGAACACTACAAAGAAGATATTTGTAATTATTTTTGTTGTGTTTGGGGAGGTTTCACTGTAACTGGGGCCGCATTGCCCTTGCCATTCCATTCTCATCTCCGCTCTTCAGACAAGTGTGAATTGGTGTCTGCAGTTAACCTGATCTACGGAACACGGAAGATGCTGCACTGCTTCTGGCTTGTCCCTCCTGCGCAAGGTCTGCTCTCCTCCAGTGTCGTGGAGCAAAATGAAACTACAGCCTGCCATTTCCGATTCCTAGCTTGCTCAGTGTTTGAGTGCTGCCTGCTAGACAGCTAAAGTAGGTGCCAGAGAAGCCACTTCAGCCAACAATCTCACCGCAGGAGTCACCCTCAGCTGTTAAAAACATCACATAACAAATCAGGTCATTACAATAATAAAAGTAAAAACACAGTAACGTTCAGAAAAAAATTGTGTTGTTAAGAGTAACTGAGCTGAATATCAGTTCTGGCCTGCAAAGTATGCCAATACTCTTCGCTACCCCCCACCTGTAGTTCACAGAGTAGCTTTGAACAAGTTAAGTTCTTGAGCAAATCATTTCCGGAACTGTTTTCAAGTTCCGGAAATTTTCTTCCCGCCTATTGACTCTCGAGCACTCCTGCTGTGGAACTGATCTTTTTGATATCCCTGTTTTTCTGTGGCAGCGGAACATAGCAACATGAATGCCATGGGCCCCCACTTTCAAATTCATGATGGAACACTGAGTCCAAGCAGCAGGCATTGCTGTGCAGATACACTCTATGTCTCAGCTTACCTTTTGTTAAGTCAGAATTATTGCTCAGTATGTGTTTATAGAGAGAGAGTGCAATGTATGTTGTGCTCTCTCTCTCTCTCTCAATCTCTTTCTTTCTCTCATAGAATCATAGAATGATGTAAGCCGCCTTGGGTCCTTTTAAGGAGAAAGGCAGGGTAAAATATTTTAAACAAACAGACAGACAGACAAACCAATAAACAAACAAACAGAATAATTGAGTTGGAAGGAACCTATAAGGCCATTGAGTCCAACTCCCTGCTCAAGGCAGGAATCCAAATCAAAGCAGATCTGACGGATTGTTGTCCAATCCATCAGGCATTCATTCTCTCTTGAATGCCTCCAGCACTGGAGGTAATTGCTCTCATTGCTCACCACCTCCCGAGGTAATTGCTCTCATTGCTTCCACTGTTGTACTGCTCTCACAGTTGAGAAATTTTCCTGATATTCAACCCAAATCACACTCCCTGTAGCTTGAGTCCATTATTATGTATTATGTGTTCTCTCTCTCTCACTGAGAGAGAGAGAGAGAGAGAGAGAGAGAGAGAGAGAGAGAGAGAGAGAGAGAGAGAGAGAGAGAGAGAGAGAGGGAGAAGCATTTGGCACAAACAAAAAATGTTATACATGCAAGGCCTAATAATACAGGACAAAGAAGTGTTGCAGTCTTCCTGCAATTTAAATATGCTGTTGTAGAGCCTTGCTGGAAAAAAAACTTGTACTTTTTTTAAAAAAAGTAATAAATAAAATCTTAAAAGATGACGCTGTTAAGGTGCTACACTCAATATGCCAGCAAGTTTGGAAAACTGAGCAGTGGCCAGAGGATTGGAAAAGATCAGTCTACATCCCAATCCCAAAGAAGGGCAGTGCCAAAGAATGCTCCAACTACCATACAATTGCACTCATTTCACACGCTAGCAAGGTTATGCTCAAAATCCTCCAAGGCAGGCTTCAGCAGTATGTGGACCGAGAACTCCCAGAAGTACAAGCTGGATTTCGAAGGGGCAGAGGAACTAGAGACCAAATTGCTAACATACGCTGGATTATGGAGAAAGCCAGAGAGTTCCAGAAAACATCTACTTCTGCTTCATTGACTACGCAAAAGCCTTTGTGTGGACCACAGCAAACTATGGCAAGTTCTTAAAGAAATGGGAGTGCCTGACCACCTTATCTACCTCCTGAGAAATCTATATGTGGGACAGGAAGCAACAGTTAGAACTGGATATGGAACAACTGATTGGTTCAAAATTGGGAAAGGAGTACGACAAGGCTGCATATTGTCCCCCTGCTTATTTAACTTATATGCAGAATACATCATGCGAAAGGCTGGACTGGAGGAATCCCAAGACGGAATTAAGATTGCCGGAAGAAATATCAACAACCTCAGATATGCAGATGATACCACCCTGATGACAGAAAGTGAGGAGGAATTAAAGAACCTCTTAACGAGGGTGAAAGAGGAGAGCGCCAAAAATGGTCTGAAGCTGAACATCAAAAAAACTAAGATCATGGCCACCGGACCAATCACCTCCTGGCAAATAGAAGGGGAAGATATGGAGGCAGTGACAAACTTTACTTTCTTGGGCTCCATGATCACTGCAGATGGTGACAGCAGCCACGAAATTAAAAGACGCCTGCTTCTTGGGAGGAAAGCGATGACAAACCTAGACAGCATCTTAAAAAGCAGAGACATCACCTTGCCGACAAAGGTCCGCATAGTCAAAGCTATGGTTTTTCCAGTAGTGATGTATGGAAGTGAGAGCTAGACCATAACGAGGGCTGACCGCCGAAGAATTGATGCTTTTGAATTGTGGTGCTGCAGGAGACTCTTGAGAGTCCCCTGGACTGCAAGGAGAACAAACCTATCCATTCTGAAGGAAATCAACCCTGAGTGCTCACTGGAAGGACAGATCCTGAAGCTGAGGCTCCAATACTTTGGCCATCTCATGAGAAGAGAAGACTCCCTGGAAAAGACCCTGATGTTGAGAACGTGTGAGGGCAAGAGGAGGAGGGGACGACAGAGGATGAGATGGATGGACAGTGTCATCGAAGCTACCAACATGAATCTGACCAAACTCCGGGAGGCAGTGGAAGACAGAAGGGCCTGGCGTGCTCTGGTCCATGGGGTCACGAAGAGTCGGACACGACTTAACGACTAAACAACAACAACAACAAAATAAATTGTTGCCACTTCCCTGATGATCTCTACTCTAAGGCTGATCTGCATTTCTTCCCCAGGTGACAGCAAGTAATCCAAGACCAGAACTTTCATTTTTTACAAGTTTAATAGCAACACTGGGGAAAGGACCCATTGAAAATAGAACCAAAGGGCTTGGCAAGTGTACTTAACTCTCTTCCCAATGTCATTTCCCTAATGAAAATCACCTACAGGAAATGTTTATCCCCTTCCCAACACAATAAAATCAGAACTATACAAGAACCAGAATGCTTTTCCACACAGAGGGTGCAATAAACCCTCTGTAATCCCTTGCCTGGTGCCACAGTCTTGATCCAAATTGCCCATCAGAACTACTGATGAACTTCTTTAAAAGAGCTGTTGTATATAGCCGTGCCATGCAATCCAAAATCAACAGTACTGAACAATGCATACTGACTGCCGCAGGACTGCAGCTTCAGGAGGAAATGCAATGGCCCTTTAAAACAGATTTTATTGTTTAAAATGTTAGTACACATCTGGTGAAAAGCTGAGGGCTTTGTTAAAAGAAAAGGAGGCATACAAGATTTCTGAAAAATTGGGCATTGTTCTTAAAATGATAAATCCCATTGTCAGTCTTAGATTGATACGGGAAAGCCAGCCCTTGCTCTGAAATGGAAACTTCAGTTGCTGAAGTCATCCGTTGCTCTGTAACCTCCAGATAGACTAGTGTGGTGCAGTTTACTTGGGTACACTCTTGAACCATGTGGAAACTTCATTAGGAACAGCATGAAGCTGTTCAGTAATGATGAATTTCTACTAAAACACATTACACTTGTTATCCACAGGCTGCATTGGCTCCGACTTTGCTTCTAGGTACAATCTGGATTAATCAACAGAGCTCTGCATGATTTAGCACCTAGTTGCCTTCGAGGTTGTTGACTCACTCATTGTGCATATACAAAGGAATTAATTTCACCAGAGCACACTTACTAACAGTTCTGTTTTCTTTCTTTTTTTTCTCTTCTGCAGCCAGCAAGCTAGTGGTGGGCCACTCTCCACAGTGGTAGAACCTGCTTTGAATTGCAGGTCACAGTGCAAAGCTATCTTGTTGGTGAATAAAGCTGATTTCTAAAATGTGGATGGATGGGAATTAAATTTTAATGAAAAAAAACCCAATTACAGTTCCTGTAGTATATGCATAACATGGGCCTCTTTAAAAAATATGTGCCAGTATAGAATAGTGTCATACTAAACATTTCTTCCATATGGATTTCAACAGTTTTCATTCAATTTAATAAAAAAGAAATCTCCTTCAATAAGAATTTCAAGGAAGGAGAAGTTTCAGATAAATTCTGATAAGGGAGGTCCAGGCCTCTGCGGCTTACCTTGCTTATAAGCTAAGGATTCTGCATCTCTCTCTCTCTCTCTCTCTCTCTCTCTCTCTCTCTCTCTCTCTATATATATATATATATATATATATATATATATACACCTACCTACCTACCTACCTACCTACCTACCTACCTACCTACCTACCTACCTATCTATCTATCTATCTATCTTTTGGATAACCATGTTGGTGGCAGGTGGCAGTCCCCCACTATAAGCTTCCTGCACTTCAGATAAAGGCCAGGAAAGATGGCATAAAGTAACTCCTTCCATAGAAGGAGGTGTTTGCGGATCAGGAAATGTGAGCCACCATGGAACCTGTGGACAGATGAATAGATGTCTAATCAGGAGAAAACACAAATGCAGCATGGTTTGCCACCTTGCAGTGTCATAATGTTCTAACGGACCCAGCAAAAGAGGCAGCAAAATGGGTGCCTTTTTGTGGGGAAATAAATGATTTATGGAATTAGAAGACAAATTACAGCAGACTACAATAGCTTCACCTTTTCTCCTAAAGCTGGAACAACACAGTCCTCCCTCATAACTGCTATAAGGATTCCTAGGAGCCATATTATAAGCATGTGGAATAGAAACAAAATGTACCCACAATGGCCCCTCCAAAATATTATTTGTACGGCCCTGGGGAAGGTATTGAACCCTGAAGAATAACAACCGGTGCTGAGTCAACATTCATCAGAAGACATTTTCCTAAGAAACATTCTCAGATTTTTCTTTTTCTTGCTTCCTTTGAAACAGCAGGGAATGGTGCACAGTTATTTCTAAAATGTCTCCACCATCTTTGGAGTGGCTACCTCTCTGTCAGAAAGATAGTAAATAGAGGAAGCAAAATGGCAGCTGGGCTATCAACACAGCTGCTGCTGCTACCACTTACCATGACAGTGGAGAAAACAAAGATCCTTTGGGGGAAAAGAATAACCCTATGCTACCGCCACTGTTAATAGTGAGTCCATCTCTGAGGAATTCTTGCAGAATTTCTCCTTCCCCTAGGGAGATGTGGAAATATTGTCCCTCACCCCAGTTTCTCTGCTCACAAAAAGAGTGGAGAATTTCAAATGGCCATTTGCGCACAGATATAATATAGCAGGTTTGGTTTGGTTTTGATTTTTTAAAATAAACTCAACACAGAGGTCTGTACCAACATCAATCAGAGTCTGAAATGAGTGCTGCCCATCTCATTTGTGTAGGTGGTAAAAATTCAGTGCTTTAGAGTTCTCTGTCTGCTGGATCGTGGCCACCTTATAAGCCAACTTCACTGAGTTCCAGAGGCATCTTCAGGCTGCACCCCTCATATGTCTTCACCTTAAAAGTGAGAAGGTTGGTTTTTTTGAAAAATATTTTTACATGCTTCCTCTTTATTATAACTCTGTTTTGCGTAAGATTTTTTTGAAGTGTTCTCTAATAATCCGTCAAATACACTGTGCAGTCCGCCTGCCTAAGTGTGTCTCATACTGCTGGAGACAAACAGTAAGAGCTGTATTTTTAATGTCATTACATAACAAAATAAATATTTTATCTTTCCTGCGCATAATAGAGTAATTAGATAGCACAGCGTAATGGATTAGCACACATCAGTGATGCATATTAATCACAGTATGGAGATAGATTGCTACAAGATGCAGTAAAAGCTCAGTCAGTACCCATTTATATACAAAGTGTGTAGAGCACAAATAGGATAGCATTTCTATTCCAGGATCTATAGACCTTTTGTAAATTAACCAGCAGATGCCCCCTGGTTTACAAAGGTTAGAACCCCCTTAGTCCCCACCAGCATTCTTTCTCTTTCTCTTTCTGGTTTCTCTCTCCCTCACCTCCATTCTTGCTTTTCTCATTGGTCTTTCTCCTCCTTTTCACTGGTGTTCACTCAGCCTCTGACGATTCCCAGTGTGGTATAGTGGACAGAGTGATGGACTAGGATTGTGGAGAACACGGTTTGAATCCCCATGTGGCTATGGAAACACTGGGGGAGCATAACTGGTAAAACCATTCCTTAAATATCTCACTTACCTTGAAAGTCCTATCAGGGTCACTATAAGTTGGTTCCAACTTGATGGCACAACACACACACACACAGCCTCTCTCTCAATCCCCCTTCCTGTTACCAGGCACAAGAGTCGTTCCTTTCCCCTACCCCTTCTCTCCCCTCCTCAGCTATTTGAAGAATACAAGGACCAGCAGAGGGAAGCATTATGTGGCGGTGGTTAGAGGCCCCCAAAGAAAGATATACCCCAGGCCTGCTACAGCTTTGTCTCTGCTGTCACCTAGCGACCAAAGGTGGTACCAAAGAGTAAAAAGCAATGTTTTTAAACAAAAATTATTATTTACTATATACTCTCCTCTGTAAGTTAGGATGTATGGCCATCATTCGTTAACCGTAATGTTATTTAGTAGGCTAACACAGGGTTGGGCAGACTTTGAGCTTCTGGAATCAATACAAGATGACCCTTAATAGCCATTGTTAAGACCATCACTGTGCTTCCTGAACTTTTTATATTTCACATCCTTCCCCATGCAGCTGAAGAAGTGACATATTGTTGACGAAACCTGAGTCATATGCAATGTGTTAGTCTTCAAGGTGCCAAAGGACTCTTCGCTGGTTTTGTTGAAACAGGTCACAGATTGATACGGCTGCCCCTCCGAAGGGTCCAATGCTGAGATCGTAATCTGCAAAATAAGTCAGTGACTGAACTTTCTTCAAAGTAAATTTGCTGAGGATCATGATGCAGTGATGCACTTAGGTGCACTGAGATGACAATGTGTCTAACAGCCTGTTCCCACTGCTGGAATAAAGGGCTCAGGGTTTGTGTCTTTTTTTTTTTCCCCATTCGGGCTAAAGTCATGTGGATCTTAGCCTGAATCCCAAACTTTTGTGGTGGTGGGTCTGATGGAGGACGGGGGTTAGAATGGAAAGGGAGGGGGAGAAGGATGAAAGGGATAGGGTCAAGGGGTGAGGGTGGGAGGGTGAAAAGACAGGTGCCTGAGGGATGGGTGGGTGAGTGAGTGAGGGGGAGCAGGCCAGGCAAGAGGGCAAGCAAGTGAGGGAGGCTGACCAGGCAGGCAGGGAGGAACAAGTGAAGGGGTGAGTGCTGCCTTTTTTGGCAAGTCCAGTGCTTTTATTTTATTTTTTAAAATTCCTGCTATCTGGTACCAGGAATTTTTTTAAAAAGCAGATAGGGAAGTTCACATATGTGGAATTGATTCCAATGACTTGATTCCACATCCACCCCCAAATAAATGGGCCTCTGGCAGGGGAACAGAAAAACTCGATCCCCTGGTACAGAGCTCTATGCGTGCACATACCTTGTGTGTATGCTAAAATTTAAATCTTTTCTTTTTCTTTTTAGGAGAACCAGGTACAACAGCAGGGTTTTTTGTCAGTGGGTTTAAGCTCTTTCTTTAGTTAGTTTAAATGTGGTAAACCAACCCTGCTGCAATTATGAGACCACTTGCTCATGCTGATGATTGGGGCCACTGACAAGATTCAGGGTGTGAGACAGTCTTTCACCATGACATCCGGAAGCTAGCCTAGAAAGTTTATGGGCCATAAGCCTACTTACTATACTAAGCTATTAAGTATGATTTGCTTCCTGTTGAAAGTAAAACATTTTCCTAGGAAGAATATCTGCTCCTGAAGTGCCTCCATTCTTTCCAGAATCACACAGCGATATTGTAATGCCTTATTTATAGCATGTTTCCCAATGATTGATTTTCTCTTCACAGTTTTAACACTCAGCTGTTGTTTCTCATTTCTCTCTTCATTTCTTGGCCTCTGTGATCTTGAATTTCCCCCTCCCCAACTGCTGGCTTAGATGCTCGAATGAGACATCCAACCTTTTAAAGAAATCATTCATTTCGTTTAAAAGGTTGAATATGTCATGATAAGTTTGATGGGGCCAATATTAAAAACTAAGTGTTCATTTTGATTTTGTTGGGGGCCAAGTATCATAAAAAATACTTAGGCCAGGTCTGTAAAGACATCAGAGGTGCAGAATGCCAATGGATTTTGTTGGAGAATAAAGGTAGCCTGTTTCAAACAGAGGCCTTATTTCTGCATCTACTACATGGAGGCTTTGAATAGGTTCAAGTGCCTCATGTGAACTATGGCTGGACACAGTCAACCGTCAAAAAATACTGTATCAACTTAACTGTGTACCATTAATTGCAGTTTTTTTCACTATGTCCTCTCCTCATCAGTGCTAAGAACTGGTTGAAATGTATAAAGATAGCAGCCAGAATTCTGTTGGTGATTTGCACACATATAAGTTAAACAGTATAACTCAACACAGCAAATTGCTGCTAACTAATGAGTGCCAGTCACATGACTAGGCATGCATTTGCTGTGCATGTCTCTTAACACAACTGGTGCCTTGTTAGTTAGCACCAATTTGCTGCTGTGAGTTATACAATTTATCTTATGTGTGTTTAAATCACCAAAGGATTCTAGCCAGTCTTATGTAAGCCCAGATTTCTCTCTGATGTGTGAATGTTCCACAAAGAGGGCTTTAAAAACATTTTTTATTTATTTTATTTCTATGCTGCCTTTCTCCCAGTTAAAGGACACAAGGCAGCTCTTGATTTCATTTGGTTTAGTTTGGTTTGGTTTTTTATTTTCATATGAGAAAGCTTTCAATTCTGCCATCCTTCATATCCTTCATATCTACCCTGAAGTTACTCCATATGGGATAATGTGTGCCACATGCTATTTCTGCCCATTCTACTAATTCTGTGCTTCCCCTCAACACAGCACAGTTTCTCTCTCAGCAGAGGGGGCAGCCAGTTGCAGATTTAAATGCACATTTTGCCCCAACTCAGAGGCTTGGGAGTCTTAACCTAGGATACTCACAGGCTGTAATTAAAAAAAATGTCTAAATTTATTTATTTTATTTATTATTGGATTTATATCCCGCCCTTCTAGACAGGAGTCTACTACTAAATGCAAAACTTGATACTCACTGCTGGCCCAACACAGATTCCCAAAGTCAATTCAAGCATAGGTATCATAACATTTCTGAACTGGGCTCAGGTTTGGATTTTTTGCACTGCCACAGAAATACATACTAGTATTTTGGCCATTCTGGGTGCTTTGCTAGCTCAGGTACCCACACCACTCAGCTTTCACCTTCTCAATACATTACTATGTTGAAGGTTATATATGAGGGTAAGCAGCTGTGTGGATGGATACAGGAAAAATCTGGCTTGCTTTTGCAAAAAAAAAAAAAGTTAGGAAAGGGAGAGTAAAGGGTCTAGTATTTTTGCAAAAAGGATACAAAGTGTTTTCCATACTAAACATTTCTCGAGGCTCCACCCATCAAGGCTCCTCCAAGTGGCTTCCAAGATTACCAATGAGGTTGCTGTTTGAGGCAAAAACATTCTTCCTTCCTCCACAAGAGCTCATTGCTCTGAATTTTTGCCTTGCTTGCTTTTGCTTCTCCCCAGCCACTCCAGCTAGGAGTCTTCTCATGCATCTGTGATTGCAGGAGCTGGTGAGTGGCCCCTTGGGTTCAGAGGGAAGGAGTACTCTCTTACCAGGGAAGCTTATGGGATTCCCCTGCCCACATCTTCCTTCAGCCAAGTTCCCATCCCACAGGCTGCCATTTTGCTTCTCCTGATTGAGGCTTGGCTGGGAGGCAGTGATGTGTATGTGCACCCTAAATATTAATGGCATATCCTCTGCTTCAGGTGGGAGGCTTCCCTTTCATTTGCTCTTTCTCTCTACCTGCCCTGTTTTGCAGGGGCCCCAATTATTAAAGTTTTAGCATGTATAGATTTAAATCTCAAGGCAGTGTCATCTAATAGGTCAGATTTGTAATCCATTTTATAAAAAAATTCTTCCTAGCCTGTGCATAGCCTGAGAACTGTAGAGGCAGGGGTCTCTTCTCTTCTTTGCAAGGGTCAAAATGAAAATCCCCAGCTAACAACAGCCAGAGTGGGTGGGTTTGATGGGAAAGGGAAGAGTCAGATCCCTAAAATGATGCTTCTGATATTTTTATTATTTATTTTATTTATCCAACTACTGCTCTGTTAAAATTTCTGTAAGAAAATGTCTGTAAAATAAAGTGTTGTTTCAAAGAAATGAAAAATTGCAGATGAGCACTGTGTCTTTAATGATACATGGACTGCTGAGTACTTCTTTGTTTTAAACAAGGAGATCAAAAGGAAACTTCTCTGAGTACTTCTTTGTTTTAAAGAAGAACAGTGTTAAAAGGCACTTCGAATCTTGTCACAAGATCCCATATATCAAGGAGAGGTGAGAGTGAACAAGATAAATTCTCTTAAAAATCAATGTTTTTGTAGCGAAATGGTTTTGAGGAGAACCTGTTGACTGTGAGGGCCAGCTATCATGTTGCTAAATGTATTGCTGAGAGTGGTAGGCCATTCACTGATGGTGAATTTGTTCAAACTTTTGTCACTACTATCATCTTAGAACTGCATAGGTGGAAGGGACCTTATGGATTACCAAGTCCAGGAGGCACAGTGGAGTCAAGGAGGCACAGTGGAGAATCAAACTCCCAACTTCTCGCTCCTCCTACGGTTAAAGTAATAGAGGAAATGTGCCTTGCTAAGGTATCATGTGTTTGTTGTGTTAGTTTACCTGCATCTACAATCATGAGGCATGTTGAAGAACTAGGGGAAGAGCTGCATGGGTCATTGACTGTCACAGCAAAGAAATATATATATACCTTTGGCACAGGATGAGAGCAATGACATTATAGACACTGCCTATACTACAGTGTGTGAATCAGTAGAAAATCTTGGTCTGAGTTGGAATGAGTTGAAAAGCATCAGAACTGATGGTGCAAGAAATATGGTGGGAAGTAAAGCTGGTGTAGTTGAAGAATCAATCAAGAGATATTGAAATTAAACAGTACACATCCTATAAATTTCACTACATCATCCATCAGCAAGTCTTGTAAGATTCTTCAGTGGGAAATGTGATGTGTATTATTGTATCCAGCATTAATTACATCAGGCATCATGGCCTCACTCATTGTCAGTTTCAAAATTTTCTCTCAGAGATAGATGCAGAATATGGAGATGTATTGTACCAGGCAGAAGTCAGGTGACTTACCAGAAGCAAGGTCCTCAAATGTTTTTTCAGTCTTCGTCATGAAGTTGATGTCTTTCTCAAGGAGAAAGGAAAACATCAAGAAGTACTTTCTGACCTTGGATGGATTTTTGATTTGACTTTCTTAACTGATATCACAGAGCATCTGGACACATTGAATCTAAGGTTGCAGGGGAAAGGAAAGCTGGTGTGTGACATGTATTCTGAATTGAAAGCTTTTGAAGCAGAACTAAACATCTTTGTGAAGTAAGTTAGTGAAAGTAACTTCACACTTCTCATACTGCAATGAACTAAAATCTGCGAAGGAGGGGAATTTACAATTCAATGATGAAAGACACATCAAAGCACTGAAACTATTGGAGGTGGAATTCCAAAACCAATTCACTGATTGCCATAAGCATGGAAAGGAAATAAGAATGTTTCAGAATACATTTGAAGTAGCACTAGAAGATACAAGTAACTTTTTTCAGATGGAACTAGTTGATTTGCATGCCAGTGATAATCTCAGAGACATTTACAAAGAAAACAGGTTGTTAGATTTCTATTCTGGTCTACCTGATACATTTTCAACCTAAAGAAATTCGCTGCAGGCATGTTCACAGTTGTTGGCACCACATACATCTGTGAACAAACTTTTTCCAAGATGAAAATTGTGAAATCCAAGTGTAGGTCAAGACTTACAGATGAACATTTGCATGGAATTTTAAGGGTGTCTGCAGAAACCTTGACTTGGACATTAATGCCTTAGTTAACACAAAACAGCCACAAAAATTACACTCACTAGATAAGCATGTGTAGCTAGATAAAAGAATTTTGCAGTAAAATATTGTTCCAAAATGGATTGCATTCAAGTTAACATTTCTTCATTGACCTCTGAATGTTTACTTTTGATCTAAATAGGTAGGTTAATAACTTTGTTACATTTTTATTTAAGATGTGGCCCTCTTTAGGCATTGGGCACTCTAATGCACCCGCCTCCAGGTCGCAGAAACTTGCGGACCTCAGCTCTAGGCAATCATGGTTAGTACCAACATCAACTTGGACTTTTTTCAACTACAGCTCCCAAGAAAGGAAAATTTCCAAGCTTGGCATCAACATTCATTCAATGTTGAATGAAGGCAAAGGTCTCTGTTGTTGTTTTCTCTGAGGTCTAATTTCAGACTCTCTCTGAGCTCTGTTATTTCAGAGACAGAGGACTTTTTAAAAGGAAAAAAGAAAAGTTCAGTGTCCTACCTCAAATTAAGCTCAATCTGGAAATAAAAAATACCACAACTGCTTTAAACAATAGCCAAAGAAGGAAAATACTAGCATCAAAAGTGAGATTCTCACAGGGTTCGCTATTTAAAAACAACCCCCCTTTTTTGCTTCCTTGCAAATTTAATTATACCAGTCATTGCTTTCACCTTGAGAGACACCAGTTGAAATGACCATCTGATGACAGCTTGGCGGCCTCTGTGATAAGGAGAAATGAACCAGAAGCTTCTCCTTTGATCCTAGAGGGAAAGTGTCCACATAACAAAACAACCCTCATAATTAACACCTTTCGGTGAAGCCTCATCACAAACTAACAATCACTGGATGGCTCAGAGGACATTATTGGACTGATTAATCTGCAAACCCTAATCGGAAAAAGACGTTCTGTTCTAGAATCTTTTCTTCCTTTATCACGCACATACGTATAGACTTATGAAACATTCCACGTTTTCTTTGCCTGCATTAAATGCTGTTCCACTTATACTTCCCATAGTTGTTGACCTGTTTTTGAGCACACATCAGAACTGAGAGGAGTGAAGAGGAGAAAGGCAGAAACTGCCAAAGGACAATAGAAAGACATGAAGTGAAAATATGGCAATGAAAAGTGAATTGCACGAGACCTGCAGTATTCCAGTTCTCCAAAGCCAGGTAGTCTAACTTGTGTATTATGCAAATTAGACAGAGCAACTGGCATATTATACAAATTTGCATGATATGATAATCAACATGGATTTTTTTAATATTATGGTAATTAAGCAAAATCATTGTTGCATTTTTAAACCAATTTGTTTTCGATTTGGCATCCTTTATGTAGCAACCAGTGACCTGAGGGAACCAGTATATTCTAATGGTTAGAGATATGGTCTTGGAGCAGGGAGGGGCGTGTCCGATTTCCTCCTTAGCCTCAAGTATAGTTGCTATCCTTGGGCCAGTCTCTACTTCTCGGCCAAACCTACCACACAGGTTCAGTTTTAGAATAAAACAGAGAAAGCTGAACCATGTAAAACAACCATATACATTGCTGGCCCATGTAAGTGAATAACAACATTTTGCCGTGCATTTTGGGCTTCGGATTATATCCTCTTGGCACAGCTACTTTTCTTTGCCATCAGTTTTAACTTCTGGCAACAAAACAACACAAAACAAAGCCTACAGATTCATGAGAATACCATAGGAATCACCCATGAGTGATACATTTTCACCTGATTCGCAGGCGAAAATGCAGGGGATGTGAGGGCAAGCAGAAGAAATTGGGGGAAGTGTCATTGCCTTCAGAGATGTTTATTATAATGAGAAAACAATCTAGCTTTATTTTCTTTGCTATATTTGACTTTCCATCCACACTCTTGCATTTCCAGTCACCATGTGTGAGTGTAAAAGCTGAAAAGTTAGGAAAGCTGACAGGAAAAAAAAATATTCATTTGAAATATGGTACTGAAGAAGAACTTTGTGGATACCCTGGACTGCCAAAAAGACAAACAAGTAGGCCCTAGATCAAATCAATCCTGAACTATCTCTGGAGGCAAAAATGTTGAGAATGAGTCTGTCCTACTTTGGGCACATCATGAGAAGGCAGGATTCTCTGGAAAAGACAATAATGCTGGGAGAAGTGGAAGGCAGCAGGAAAAGAGGAAGACCAAATACAAGATGGACTGACTCCCTAAAGCACGGTTTCCCAGACTGGGGGTTATGACCCCCAAAGGGGTCGCAAAGTGTTTTCCAGAAGACTATGGGAAATAAATTGGAACTGCATACTGCAAGTTTCTGCATGCTGGTTGGATAGCTCGGTAAATTAGGTATCTGGCTCCGGAGGTTGGGAGTTTGATTCCCCCCTGTGTGTCCCAAGAGAAGAGCCAGCCTTTGTGACCTTGGGTAAGCTGCACAGTCCCAGGATGCCCCCAGAAGAAGGGAAATGGTAAGCCACTTCTGAGTACTCTATACCTACAAAACCCTGGGAAGGATAGTTATAAGTCAGAATTGACTTAACAGCATACAATTATTATTAATAATATTTCTGCAAGGCCATAGAGTCATAGACTCATATACCTATAGAACTGTAGAACTGGAAGGGATCTCAAGGATCATTGAGTCCGGCCTCCTGCCAAAGCAGAATGCAGCAAGATACACAGGGCAAAATCCTGTTGGTGTAACTTTGTGCATTGTAAACTGGACTGGGCACTGGAAGCAATTAATTTAAAGTAATTAAAAGTTTTCTATTCTGCTTCTTTTAGGTCCTGAGGCTCCCTAAAAATTACTGCCAGATTGGCAACAGGGCTGATCCGAAGAGCAGTGATCCAGTGGTGATATTTTACTATTAAAGGCTCCCTACCCACACCTCTTAAGTCTCCCAAAGGCTTCTCCAGGGCAAAAGGAAGCCAGAATTCTATGACATACTAACTGGGTGTTTCTGGGAGCTGCAGTCCAAAAAAGTGATCTTCTTAGCTCTGGTTGCCCAGACAGTTGATAGTTCAATGATTTTTCTTTTATCTTTTTGGTTGGGGCACCAACAGATTTCAGCCACACTGCACTGTGAAGTCAATATACCAACTGGATCTACAGTTGGCCATATTCATAGCTAAAGAAATACGGAATTATGTTGCTTCCGCAGTAGGACTGAGAAGTCCATACCCGCAGCCTCAGCTACACAGCATGCCCAAGGTGAATGTGAGCAGAATGGAACAGTCAGCTTCAGACACTAGTCCTTATTGGCATGAATTCATAATGTCAGGGTGGCTGTTGCTCACCGCATGACCACAACAGCACCACTTTATCCAAGTGACTTTTGCACAGTTGGTAAATGAAGGATTTTCAAACCCCTTTAAACAAAAGCAAAAGCAAAAACCTATGTATCTGCAAGTCTACACAATCCACAGCATAGTAGTGCAAATGGTAGAGCGGGGTGTGGGAGGAGAAAAAAGTGTGTAAAAGGCAGCGCTAAGGAGGCTCCATGCACATGAGTCCAAGTGAAGAAACTAGCACATGATATTTTTTAAATGAGGAACGAATTAGCTCTATGAAAAACTGAAGTGCAGGGGAATTTACCGTGCACTCAGCTGTTTAATGCCAGTCTCATATGCAATGTGAGGAAGTCATGCAAACCAAAGCCAAAATAAATCATAGGTGTAGATCCAGCCACACTGTTTCAGTAAGCCAGCAGAGTACTGCCCAAACATCATCAGGGTCCTACAGTGAAAGCAAAAGGCAATAGTTTCAAGACAAACTCAAGTAATACTTTGTTTTACCTCATAATTAACTGCTGGAATTTATTGTCAAAAGATGCAGCCACTAGCTTAAAAGAAGAAGAAGAAAGAATTAGACATGCAGGATAAATCTATCAATTGCTATTAGCCATGACAGCTAACAACGCAACCTTAATTTTCTGGGGTTGTATTTTTATGATGATAGAATACTTGTGTTCCTAAAATGTTCTGTTTGTGTGCTTACCGGGGCATGTGCGTAACCATGGCTGTACATCTAAAAGGAAAGCTCCACTAATCAACAAAGATTAGTCAGTGACAAACTGCAACAGCATAAACATCCCACATACTAACATCAAACACAGTCTCTAGGCAGGAATCCTCATGTAGCCAAATGGTACCACCCATGCAGAAACAGAGCCACCATCAGGTTTTTCAGTCCAATGAGGCCTGAGCATGCATAATACCTTTCGCATGATGTATTCTGCATATAAGTTAAATAAGCAGGGAGACAATATACAGCCTTGTCGTACTCCTTTCCCAGTTTTGAACCAATCAGTTGTTCCATATCCAGTTCTAACTGTTGCTTCCTGTCCCACATATAGATTTCTCAGGAGATAGATAAGGTGGTCAGGCACTCCCATTTCTTTAAGAACTTGCCATAGTTTGCTGTGGTCCACACAGTCAAAGGCTTTTGCGTAGTCAATGAAGCAGAAGTAGATGTTTTTCTGGAACTCTCTGGCTTTCTCCATAATCCAGCGCATGTTAGCAATTTGGTCTCTAGTTCCTCTGCCCCTTCGAAATCCAGCTTGTACTTCTGGGAGTTCTCGGTCCACATACTGCTGAAGCCTACCTTGTAGGATTTTGAGCATAACCTTGCTAGCGTGTGAAATGAGAGCAATTGTACGGTAGTTGGAGCATTCTTTGGCACTGCCCTTCTTTGGGATTGGGATGTAGACTGATCTTTTCCAATCCTCTGGCCACTGCTGAGTTTTCCATACTTGCTGGCATATTGAGTGTAGCACCTTAACAGCATCATCTTTTAAGATTTTAAATAGTTCAACTGGAATGCCATCACCTCCACTGGCCTTGTTGTTAGCCATGCTTTCTAAGGCCCACTTGACTTCACTCTCCAGGATGTCTGGCTCCAGGTCAGCAACCACACTATCTGGGTTGTCCGGGACATCCAGATCTTTCTGGTATAATTCCTCTGTGTATTCTTGCCACCTCTTCTTGATGTCTTCTGCTTCTGTTAGGTCCCTACCATTTTTGTCCTTTATCATGTCCATCTTTGCACAAAAGGTTCCTTTAATATCTCCAATTTTCTTGAACAGATCTCTGGTTTTCCCCTTTCTATTCTTTTCCTCTATTTCTTTGCACTGTTCATTTAAGAAGGCCCTCTTGTCTCTCCTTGCTATTCTTTCGAAGTCTGCATTCAATTTTCTGTAACTTTCCCTATCTCCCTTGCATTTTGTTTCCCTTCTGCTATTTGTAAGGCCTCGTTGGACAGCCACTTTGCTTTCTTGCATTTCCTTTTCTTTGGAATGTTTTTGTTGCTGCCTCCTGTACAATGTTATGAGCCTCCTTCTATAGTTCTTCAGGCACTCTGCCCACCAAATCGAGTTCCTTAAATCTGTTCTTCACTTCCACTGTGTATTCATAAGGGATTTGGTTTAGATTATACCTGACTAGCCCAGTGGTTTAAGCTTGAGTTTTGCTATAAGAAGCTGATGATCAGAGCCACAATCGGCTCCAGGTCTTGTTTTTGCTGACTCTGTAGAGCTTCTCCATCTTTGGCTGCAGAGAACATAATCAATCTGATTTCGGTATTGCCCATCTGGTGATGTCCACGTGTAGAGTCGTCTCTTGTGTTGTTGGAAAAGAGTGTTTGTGATGACCAGCTTGTTCTCTTGACAAAACTCTATTAGCCTTTGCCCTGCTTCGTTTTGAACTCCAAGGCCGAACTTACCTGACGTTCCTTTTATCTCTTGACTTCCTACTTTGGCATTGCAGTCCCCTATAATGAGAAGAACATCTTTCTTTGGTGTCAGTTCTAGAAGGTGTTGTAAGTCTTCACAGAATTGGTCAATTTCAGCCTCTTCAGCATCGGTGGTTAGTGCATAAACTTGGATTACTGTGATGTTGAAAGGTCTGCCTTGGATTCGTATTGCAATCATTCTATCATTTTTGAGATTGTATCCCAGTACAGCTTTCCCCACAACTTCTATGAGGGCTACTCCATTTCTTCTACGGGATTCTTGCCCAGCATAGTAGATATGATAATCGTCTGAATTGAATTCGCCCATTCCCGTCCATTTTAGTTCACTGACGCCCAGGATGTCAATGTTGATTCTTGCCATCTCCTGTTTGACCACATCCAGCTTACCAAGGTTCATAGATCTTACATTCCAGGTTCCTATGCAGTATTTTTCTTTGCAGCATTGGACTTTCCTTTCACTTCCAGGCACGTCCGCAGCTGAGCGTCCTTTCGGCTTTAGCTTCATTAGCTCTGGAGCTACTTGTACTTGTCCTCTGCTCTTCTTCAGTAGCATGTTGGACACCTTCCAACCTGAGGGGCTCATCTTCCAGTGTCATATCTTTTAGCCTTTTGTTTCTGTCCATGGAGTTTTCCTGGCAAAGATACTGGAGTGGCTTGCCAGTTCCTGCTCTGTTTCTAATCATCCTCAAAGCCTGCTTTGAAATGCCTTTTATGGAGCTGTGTTTATGGACTTGATGGTAATTCGAATCGTAGTGTAACATCACAAAAAATAAACATGGAGTGTGAACAATACTATAAAGGTTCACTACATATATGCTGATATGTCCTCAGACATTCTTCTCAGGTACAGGTGTGTGCAAACCTATCATCGCCTGCTTCTTTCTCATGCTCCTATTGTCTCCGATACGGTGTATTTCTTGCCTCCACTCCATTAAAGTTATGTGATGTCTAAAACAAAATTTTGCAGAACTGATGACACCTGCAACTTACTAGCTGGGCCAAGTTTGCCAGGTCTGACAAGCTGAAGTTTGTTAGTGTTTAACCTAGCTTAATCTTTGCCCTTTGGTTACTTTCTGCTGCCTCAAAATGACTAATAAAAGACCCTGGGCGCTGTCTCTAATCTTGGGGGGGATTACATCCACTTTGGTTTCCCCTTTTACACATATGGAAGAGCTTCAGAGTGTCAGAGGCAATATTCTGTTGATATTTCAAGGGAGATTTAATGAAATTCATTTTATTGCTCTTTGAATCGGTTACACTTTGAGACAAGTCTTTAGTATTTAGGCTATGATTTGGTTAAAAAGTGCTAGCAGTAACTTTCTACCTTGTGCCATTAAGCATGTGGTTTTCTTTATTCTCAAGATCTCACTTGGCCCATGTATTCATATATCTACCATGGTGTATATACAAACCATACACATATATCAAAATATACTGGGGTCCTGTTAAGACTAGATTTAAAATGTACTGAGTATAACACATTCTTTCCTTTTCCTTTTCCTTTTTTTGTTGTTGAAAAGACACATTTTAAAGCAGTTCCACATAGTTAATGTGGTGTTTGACCTTCCATTAAAAAAATAAATAAAAGATACCATTAAACCAAGTCCAGAAACACTAGCAAGTGAGTAAATGTTTAAACCACAAATCTCCCTGAACTCCTGTGGGAAGGAGGGCTCTACCAATGCCAAAATGGCAAGATCATATATCAGAAATGAGTAATAATGTGCAAAAATATGTTGCAGGGAAAAACACAAACTGAAAGAAGAAAAGAAGAGGGAAACGGTTTTGGTTGTAAGAAATGGTAACAGGGCTTTCAGAAAGCATAAAGATGACCTGCTGGTTAAGATAGGGTATTTTAGAGCAGGGCAATAAAGATAAAAATAAAAATTATACACACACTCATACACACACATGCACACACACAAAGAGGCACTGAGAGCACAGCAGCTCCACCTTTTCATTATTTCCTTATGTTGGTTTGAGAAATATGGGAATGAATAGATATGTTGGAAATAATGCCGAAATTAGCTATGCAAATGAGTCTTTGCTGAAGGTGCACATATAACGCCAGGCTCTATATTCTGTGCAGCAGACAGTTAAAAATCTGAACATAAGGTAGCATTTCCTTTATCATATCCCATAAAAATAGCAATTTGCTAAACCCTTGTAGCACAGTATGGAAGGAGGTGTATTTTACTGATAATGTAAGAGATGACAGATAGTTCTATACGAGGAGGTTTCAATGGTGTCGAGTTGTATAGCATAATAAATTGTCAGTAGCAGAGACAGCGGATAGTGCCGGCACTGCTCCACCTCCAGTAGCCAAATAATTCAGCCTTGGCTCAGTAATTATGCTGTGTGAAAATATGGGATTAATTAGACTGGTACACTAACACACTGTAGTCTCATTAAAGGCTGAACAGCATTTTCATAGATGCTGCCACTTGAGCAGGGCTGCCGCTAATGTGAAAAGACAAAGTCGCCTCTTTTCACACTCCTTGCTTATTACCTTACTTAAGGCCACTTAAGCAAACTTCCGAAAGCAGCCTTGCAGAAAGCCCCATGTCAGGGTTATTTCATTATTCTACCTCTGCGGAACACACAAGGAAAGGAAATTTAAAATAAATGGTGATCGGTTGTAGGGTGCACCAGAGGGAAAGGTTAACAGATTTCAGAGCAAATGCTTTATCTTAAACACACACACACACACACACATAGACACACACCAACAACACCAACAACTTACTTTGGTACTCTGGACAAGATTGGACAGGAAGAGAAATGATCAAAAGTTGTCGTTCCGATTGTTGGTTCTTCGTTTGTAACTTTAAGACACCACATAAGAAGGTCTGTGCCTTTGGAAAGTGGTAAATGGAAGCACTATAAAATATCTTAAATTATATGCCTGTGCCTCCTTCCTGATCGTATTGTATAGGTTCTAAAGGCAGAATGTGATATTAGAAGGCAAGCATGAGATCCCCAAGAAATTGGGGGAGTGTCTTTTCAGCAGCCGTTCTCCCAGACTGACTTTTCTTCCAGAACCCTTCTCTGAGACATATTGTTCTCCCAGCCAGACTGAGAAACTGGAAGTATAACTAGGTGAGAGGAGAGGAGGGGGGTGGAATTGGATGATGGATGGAATTGCAACATCTCTAGAACACAGCATTCAAGTGTTGTACAGATCACTGTAATGTTTTTCCAAGACCCAAACATTGTTTTAGGTGGAGCAAATGAAAACATACATCATGGCTTCCCAGCCCACTCACACCCGAGTGATCGTACTGCATACGGGTAGTGCCTCACTCAGAGCAGCGCCTTGCACTAATCAGGTGATATAAACATTTTTAAGAAATAGGTGCAGTCTTATGGGTCACAGGGCAGAAGAATTTGATTTTAATTTTGAAAAGGGGGCCCTTTTCAAAGAGCCATCCCTCAAGGAAGTAAGAGGGATGGCTTGTAGACAAAGGGCCTTTTCGGCAGCTGCCCCCAGACTATGGAACGCCATCCCAACTGAGATTCGTCTGGTGCTGACGCTGATGACATTTCGGAGCCAGGTCAAAACCTTCCTGTTCCAGAAGGCTTTTAATTGAAATAATATCTACTGTGGGTCCTGGTGGCAATTTTTAGAGTATATATTTTAATTGTATTTTAATTGTTTTATCTTTTTTTACTGTATTTAAATTGTTGTAAGCAGCCCAGAGACCTTTGGGTAGTGTGGGCGGCATATAAGGTAAATAAATAAATAAATAAAAATAAAAATAAAAATAAAAATAAAAATAAAAATAAAAATAAAAATAATAATAATAATAATAATAATAATAATAATAATAATAATAATAATAATAATAATAATAATAATAATAATAATAATAATAATAATAATAATAAACACCTTTGCTTTGTTTCTGAAATGGCACGATGGCTCAAGATGGCTTCTGTTCCTACCATGTGGCAAAGCATCCTCCTCTGGTCCTCAAAATATCCTTGTTGTTTCTGTATTTGTTGTGCTACAGAGAAAAACACAGATGATGCTGTGGTCGAAATTAAATTATCCTAGTTTAGGTGCACAGGCATGTTCTTTCCATCCCAGAGAAGACCTTGTGCCTGCATTTTCTATCCTCCAGCAAGTATAAAAAGGTCCTCTTAAGTTGCAAGATCTCAATGTTGATGTATGTGTTGTTGTTGTTTTTACAAGAAGTCCACTTAATGGAGAACGATAAGAGCTTTTAATGTAGAGACTGGGTGGATGAAGTCAGTCTAATGATGTGGACATATAGATTTACAAAGCTGTCTCTTCTCATGTCCAGCAAATGGTAACAAATCCAGAAGGCTGCTTTCTTATTTTGTTAGTGAAATATTGGTTCTCCAGTATTGTCATGCTTAAAATCTGTGGCCTCTTTCATCAGTGTTTGAGCTATCTGGTGAATTTTATGTATGACTACTTACTGGTAAGAAGGGGATCTTGATTGCATTTAAGACCCAACCTTCTGCACACCCATGACAGAAGGAGTACTCTTGTTGAGATCCACACTTACAATACCTCTGTCTCTTCAGTGCATCGTAATTGTTTCTGATTAGACTATTTTCTTGTTTCAGCTTCTTTGGTGTCAGAGACTACAGTATGCATCATAAATGTGATAGTAATCTCAGACCAGATGCCTGTCTCATTAACTCTTTGGTGTCCAAATGTTACACTGCCTGGCTTCTGTTGTTTTAATGTCTCTCCTTAATGACAAGACCTTCAAAACTCAAATGACGGTTGAATTATTAGAGCATTTTAGCATTAATGAGGGACTTGTATCATCACGTGGGAAGGTGATAAAGCCTTTACACTTGTTGCATATGCCTCATACAATAAGAAGCTTAAAGCAATGAAGAAAGTGATTTTGAAAAATAAGTTGAAACATTTGTTAAATAAATCAGCTACACCCGGACACCTGATCTTAAAACTGCAGAGTTGGAAGAGACCCTATGGATCACTGAGTACAGCCCTTGTCAAGAGGGTACAGTGGGGAATTGAACACCCAACCTGTGGCTCCACAGCCAGATACTTAAACCACTGAGCTATCCAGCAGTTCCATTAGGAATTACAAAATGCTTAATATTAATATATTGTTAAATAAAGCAGAATATGCTGTAAGTTGTTTGTGCCAGTCATACTGGGAAAATGGTGAAAGACGAGATAAGATCCTGGCACACAGGCTCAGGCAGTGAAAGAGCAAGAATAGTATTCTTTTTATCAAAGATGAAAAGACTACAATACATAATCCCTGAACTGAAATAAATGTACAGTTTTATAAGTTTTTCTTGGCACTTCATTGGAAGGGCAGAGAACCTTTGGAACAGTAGTTGGAACATTCTTTTCCTACCTTGATTTTCCATGCCTATGTTTTATACAGCAACAGCTTCTCACCACACCTTATATAGATTAAATTAAGGAAGTGATCATATTCAATTTTTTATTACTCATATTCATATATTTAAGGAAAATCACCAGGGCCAGATGGGTTTACCATTGAATGGTATAAAGCCTTTCAAATCTCTTAATTCCAAAACTGTATGAAGGTTATAACATTTTTTTTCCAGAATAGTTCCCTATGTGCTATTTGATGCCTACACGAGTATTACTATGAATCCTAAACTTTGCAATAATAATAATCATATGTCCTCAAGTCAATGACATGGTGACCTTTTTCAGGTAGAGAATACTCAAAAGTGATTCACCAGTTCCTTTCTCTGGGGACATCCTGGGACTGTGCAGTTTGCTCCAGGCCACACTGACTGGCTCTACTGGAATACATAGTAGGGAACTGAACTCCTTGGGTACTTTTTAAGGAGAAAGGTAGGGTAAAAGCATTTAAACTAAACTAAACTAAACTAAACTAACTAACTAACCAAATTCTCTCAACTTTTGGCTCTGCAACCAGAAATCTAACTCACTGAGCAAATATGCAAATGTTATACTTATTTCTCTAGTGAATGTTGATGCTGGGATATTAACAGCTATACTTGCTAATAGTTTTCAGTGTTTTGCTACAGTCCTGGTCGACCCAGGCCATGTAGGATTTATAGAAGGTAGGCAAGGTTCTGATAACCTTAGATGGGTTGTTGATTTGTTTGCTTTGAATAGTGAGAGATCTGATCAGGTTCCTATTCTTTCACCTGGCACTGAAATAGCATTTGATAAAGTACATTGGCAATTTATCTTTGCAAGCTTATTAAATTTAATTTAACTTCTGAGCTTTGGAAACTGATAAGGATTCTATAATTCTATAATTAACAAAGGTGATTGATGCTGTTGGAGATTTGTTGGGCTATTCAATTAACTGCTCAAAATCTAAGCTAATGCCAATAGGACACAATGTATCATGGCGTGTTTTTGTTGACTGGCAGTTTTGGTGGTGGCCAGATGCCATTACTTAGCTTGGACTATTGATTCACAAGGATATTTTCCAGACAATCATGAAATTGCAAGGAAAACAACACAAATGCTTGTTGGTTAATAAATATGTTATGCAGGGTTTCAGTAGTGAATGGAATATTATCTGTTGAATATAGTAGCCCCCCCCCCCCCTGCAGGATCAACATCCATGGATTCAGTTACCCACTGCCTGAAAATATTAAATAAAAAACCCCAGAAATATGTGGTGGCGCTGCGGGTTAAACCGCAGAAGCCTCTGTGCTGTAAGATCTATAGATCTGCAGCTGTAAGATCGAATCCACGCGACGGAGTGAGCACCCGTTGCTTGTCCCAGCTCCCGCCAACCTAGCGGTTCGAAAGCATGCAAATGCGAGTAGATAAATAGGGACCACCTCGGTGGGAAGGTAACAGCGTTCCGTGTCTAAGTCGCACTGGCCATGTGACCACGGAAGATTGTCTTCGGACAAACGCTGGCTCTATGGCTTGGAAACGGGGATGAGCACCGCCCCCTAGAGTCGAACACGACTGGACAAATTGTCAAGGGGAACCTTTACCTTTACATATTTCCATGGTGTGTTTACCAGAACAGACCACTGGAGGGAGCCAGAGGCCATGCTATGTATGGTGTTTGATAGTTCTGCTTTTTTTCCAGCATCCACCAGGGGGGGGGGCTTGGAACTGATCTGTGGTCCTACTGTACTGAATTGTGTGACTCAGTGTGCAACTTATGGTGTTATGATGTGATCTCTTGGGGCAACTTGCCTTCAAAAGGTACACACTTTGCATAGCTAAACAAAAGGGCTTTGGCTACAAAGTCACTTTTCTTTCATCAATGTCAGTTAGGTGATACCACACATCATGTGCCTTGTGTATGGGCCTCTCACTCTGTGAGCCAGGTGTGTAGCTTTGCAGCCTTCCATGATCTGTAAGGACTTTGGTTTAGTTATGCCCTGATCCTCCAGTATTTACTGTTTCCAGGTAATTTCTTGGTATCCTTGGGCAGCTGACATGCACTCTTTTTCAGGAAATGAAATTGCTACTCTGTCTTGCTCCTTGTTTTTCCACTGTTTTATCTCCATTTTAAAAAAGATGTTTCCACCAGTAGCCATGCACTTAGTGGTGCCACTGGCTCGACTTGCATCTGTGTCAGCCACTGGTTTTAAACTCTCTGTGGCTTGCAACCTTAGTTCATACTATGAATATATGTTGGTTACTGGAGCATGCCAATGATTCTCAGAAAAAAAAAATCAGTCTATGCAAAAGCTTTGACTGTGGATCATGATAAGCTATGGATTGTTGAAGGAAATGTGTGTGCCTCAACACTTGATTGTCCTCATGCATAACCAATATCGTGGACAACAAGCTATTGTAAGAACAAAATATAAAATGGTTTCATGTAGGCAATGGTGTCAGACAAGGGTGAATATTATGTATGCAATCTGTATGCAGAACATATAATACGAAAACTTTACTAGATTCAGATGATGGTGAAAGAAACATCAGTGATTTAAGAAATGCAGGTGACACCATCTTACTGGTAGAAAGCAGCAACGATTTGAAATGGCTGATGATGAAGGTGAAAGAAGAAAATGCAAAATCAGGATTACATGGAATATAAAGACAAAAATAATGACTACAGAAGAACATAACTTTAATGTTGACAACGAAGAAACTGAAAATTTAAATTTTTTGTATACTTTAGGTCAGTCATCAATTCAAATACAGACTGTGGCGAAGAAATGAGAAGAAAACTGATAAGAGCAGGAATGAAGGAGCTATAAAAGAACATTAGATGTAAGGATGTGTTGCTGAAGACTAAGACTGTGATAATCCACACTATCCATACAGCTGGACAGTGAAGAAAGATGACAAAAAAAGATTGATTTGTTCAAAATATGGGGTTGGAGGAGAGCTTTACCGATACCATGAGCCACCAGAAAGACAAAAAAGTGGAATAACCTTAAAAGAGTTTAGAGTCAGAAAATGATACCAGTGAGAGAACAAGTTTGGAATTTTTCCTTGCACTAGTATGGTAGGATACTTTTGCTCAATAAAACTGGGTACAAACACCTAGCCTTACATTAGACTACTAAAATGAACAGACTAGGAGGCAGCTGCCCTGGCCTTTTCACAGATGCACAGACAAGTCTGAAAAATAAATATACCATTAAAGTGGCATGGGAGGTGGCAGAGAGAGTGATAGAGTAGGCTGTGATGCCCAGATGTCCCTTAACCAGGGAGAATCATCCTGGAGGTGGGCATCTGGATTCCATAGCTGCTGAAATACCAGCAGTCAGTGCCATATGCTGAATAGAAAACATGAGTCTGTTCCACGCCTCCAGTGACAGGGAAACACGGTGCCAGATTGAAGCAGCGCAGCAGGGCTCTGGAAAATTTTCTCACACATTCACAGCAGAGAGGACATCCTACAAAGACCTAATGCACCTTGTTCGTAATACAAACACACCCTCTCACTTATTGATGCACATCTGCATCCTTCTGAGTACTGTAGAATGAGGAGATTTTATTAGAGAAATCAGACAGACAGACAGACAGACAGAGGGGTGGCAGCTGGATGAAGCCATCATGTGTTGTGAGGTTTCTACAGTTTTGTCTCTCTAGCTGTTATATTTCGTTGTGTTTCTTTGTTCCAGATGTATTTTATATCTGCAGGGAATGCACATCTGAATGCACTTAGTGAATTGCTTTAATGTTTGTGCCTAATGGGAAAAGCAGGATTGAAGAGAAATTAAAAGGGAAAGGAGGTTGGCACACTCACTCTGTTCCCACCATGAACTTATAGACAATCACAACTGTAGGGTTCTTAGGAAGTCCCTTGGAAAGCAACCACAGGATATTGATACAGAGTAATCAGCCAATATCATCTTTACTGTGTTTAAGTAGTGTTACCATTAGACATGGGGACGAATATAAAAATGAATCAAGATATTCATTAAATATCCCTGATTCATCAGATATTAGTTGCTTTGTATTCTTGGGGTCCAGAGACCCCAACGAATATGAAGCAATGAATATAACCCTTTTATATTCATCCCTTCATTCTCTATCTGCTTATGCCCCGTGGATCAGCTGTTCCTTGGGGGCATAAGCAGAGAGGGGTTTTCCCTTCGGGCAGCTTGTTAAAGCCTGCCCGAGGGAATCCCACCTCTGGGGCTGGGGGATGGCTTGATTCCCCTTTCCTCCTCTTCCTATGCCTGCACGGCATAAGAAGAGGGGGGAAGAGATCAAAGAGGGATCAAAGCAATCCTGCAGCCGCTGCTGCGAGATCGCTTTCATCCCTGCTTTCTCTCCTCTTGCTATAGCAACCTCTTGCTATAGCAAGAGGAGGGAAAGCAAAAAAAACAAAAACAAAAACAAAAAAACCCGACGAATGATGAATTGATTTGTTTTTTGTTGGATCACGGGGTGGCAATTCGTGGTTCATGGGTTGTCAAGTTTGACGACCCATGAACCAAGACCAAGACCCATTTGGGCGCTTCGTCCCCATCTCTAGTTACCATTACTCTGAAGGTTGCTTTTCTATCCACACTGTTGTAAACAGGTAGGTGCATTTTACCTTGGCAGGAACCAACTCTTTTGAGATACCTGGAGGGAGACAGAAAATATCACAATCCGATACAGAAATTAGAATTTTATAATATATGGGGTTTATTGAAGGATAATAGATACGTAATTCTGCAGAACTGGAGAGGGCAGGAGCCTTAATTAGCTCAAATCATGCCATCTCAATAGCAGAAAAAGAACTCATCATCTTTATAGGTCATGAACCATAACAAACTCTAGAGACAGGACCAAGAGGTTCCTTTGTCAAGGAGAGCCAGGGGTAGTTTGACCCATGATCTTACCTTGGACTAACCTTGCACATTAACATGTGATGGTCAGAGGCACATATGTGTATAGAAAGATTTGGTTACTTAAGGTGCCTTCTCACAGCATTGTGAAGACATTGTATAAAGAGAGTCAAGTTCGTTCTCAGGGAAGTGCTGAAAGTGTCTGTTCATTAGCGCTCTTTCTTTTGAAGTTTGACTCCCCCTTTACTGCTTGTTTACTCCCTTCCCAGATGAAGCAGAGATGGATTTGGTTTCCTACCGGGCCTTCCTCTTTCATAAGAAAGCAGGTACTATGCCTGTGTGTGTAGCAGGTGGGGAAAACAAGAAGGCCTTGTTATGCTTGACCTTTGAGTATACAGTAGAAGCTTAGCAACTAGAGGATAGTAAGATATATGTATTTAATAGTAAAAGAAGGGGAATTTGATTTTTCCTACAACACCTTACCAGGAACTAAGACCCACTGGGAACAGCAGGACATTTCTCAGTAAACATGTGTATCTTAGTGCCACAAGCCAGTTTAACTGCCTTGTCTGTAGTGTCTTGTTTATGGAATGCCCTCTCTTTAGAAGCCTGACAGGTGCCAGCACTGCTTTTATTCTGAGATGACGTTAAAACCCGGCTGTTCACCTAGGTAAAGGTAAAGGTAAAGGTTCCCCTTGACATTTAGTCCAGTTGTGTCCGACTCTAGGGGGCGGTGCTCATCCCCGTTTCCAAGCAGTTGAGCCAACGTTTGTCCGAAGACAGTTTCCGTGGTCACGTGGCCAGCGCGACTAGACACGGAACGCCATTACCTTCCCACCATGGTGGTACCTATTTATCTACTCTCATTTGCATGCTTTCGAACTGCTAGGTGGGCAGGAGCTGGGACAAGCGACGGGAGCTCACTCCGTTGCGTGGATTCGATCTTACGACTGCTGGTCTTCCAACCCTGCAGCACAGAGGCTTCTGCGGTTTAACCCGCAGCGCCACCACGTCCCTAAGCATTTGGTAATTAGGATTACAGTTTAATGTTTGTGAGTCAGTCTCTTTTAGCCTTGTTTTAATTGTCAAACTCCTTTAACACGTTGTAATGGTTTGAAAGTATGTAAATCATAGACATTTCCTTTAACATGTTGTTCTTTATGGATTGTACCCCAGCCTGAGATTTGTTGATATAGTGTGAGTTAAAAATATTTT
Source organism: Intellagama lesueurii (assembly GCA_037013535.1). NCBI lineage: Eukaryota > Metazoa > Chordata > Lepidosauria > Squamata > Agamidae > Intellagama > Intellagama lesueurii. The sequence goes on along the minus strand of JBAJHW010000004.1, from coordinate 70,015,512 downwards.
AATAAATAAATAATTGAGCAAAGAACAATATATTTTATTAACTGCACATGTCTGCCATATAAAATGCTACCAACCAGGATCATCTGCTCTCAGGGCTGAAGTCTCAGTGAATTGCTATGCTTCTTGCATGTTGTAGGTAGGGAGACAAATCTTGCGATGAGCAATACTAGCAGAGGAAAAGGTTGTATTTTCCATCAGGTACCTTTAGGTTGTGGGCACCTAACTCTACGTATTCCCAGGTGACACTAGAACTCACTGTTTTGCCAAACCCTTGTCTCCTGTGCCCCAGTGACATCACAAGGACCCACCCTCTGGTCTTAGCTTCGGGGCCTCAGATCTTGGGGAATGGGATGCTCTTGATCTGGCAAACTAATATGTACAGCTTCCTCCAGCTATTGAGGGAATTACAATGTGGCACCATTTTACTGAATGTTGCTCTTCCAAAGATAGCTCATGCTTTAGAACAAAGAGGGAGGGAGAGATAGTAGTCAGTGGAGACTGGTGGGTCAGCTGCTACTGGGTGGTGAATTAGCTCTGAGTTTTAGTCTGAACTTTACAGGCACTATCCAAGGGGCTGAATCCTATCCCCCTGGTAGCTCCTTTAAACTTTGGATGAAAATTCTGAGCAGATTTACAACCACACTGACATTGGTGCTACCAGACTCTACTGGGTGGAATGAGGTTTCCACTTCACTTTCTGGGGCTAACGACTGAGGTCTAGACAAACACATGCAGCAATGGCTTTTGCTTTTGTGGAATTCCACCACTTTGTGCTGGCAAAAGAAGTTGCTGCTGGTGCCTTGTCCTATCTTAGACAGAGAGGGAGAAGGGGGAATATTCCACAAGGTTGCTTTATGGCTGGTAGAATATTCTTGTTCTCTTGTTTGTCCATGTTTCAGGGTAACGCTTTGGTCCAATACATCCAGGGAGAATGTTTCTCCCATTGCTGCATGCCAATGGTGGGGCACCACTGTGCAGAATAATATCAATAGAAGCATCTGGCATTTTCTTTCAGTCCTCAAAAACTGCATGGGGAAGGTAATGGGAATTATCGGGGTAGGGGCAGAATAACTCTGGTTCCTGGATTCCCTTCTGAACATTCTGTGTACAATATCTTTAAAAGCCACTGAAAGCACTTCATAGATAGATGTGGTAGCAATTTCTTTGATGTCTGTCTTTACCACACTAGATGGTGGAGAAAAAATGTGAAGAAGAGGGATGGTATGAGGGGAAAAACAGATATAATGGTGTTTCTTTCAGCTTCTACTCTATTTCAGCTGCATTCTAACTCCTATTCTGTTAAGGAGGCACGTGGAATATACATGCATTGAGAAGAAGCTGCTAGTCCTACCCCTTGGTCATCACTTTCAGCATGGAAATGTGGCTGTTTGAAGAGGAGGCTGCTGTACCTGGCAAGCATCTCTACATGAGCTAGAATAGACAGTCCTATTTAAATGAAGACCTCAACGTGTGCAGACAGGGTGGCAACCCTTTAGCACTTCAGATGTTTTAGGCTACAATCCTCACAGTCCTATATTACTGGCAGTACAGACTGGGGGTTCTGGGAGTTGTAGTCCAAAACATCTGAAGTATTGATGCTACCCCTGAAATAGGACAATGTTAGGTGAATACCTACTTTCTATGATGGGTAGATATGCGCATGTTTACATGTTGCACCATACTTCTTCCAGCTACCAATCCAGGATCGCGTGATGTTGAACTGCAGCTTCTAGCACCAGTGACGATCAGCCACACTCCCTAAAGCTCATGACAGTCAGAGGCCAACAAAATTTCTGAGGGCAAAGACTCCCTAGTTCTGCATTAGTGAAGCTCAGAAACTACATTCAGAGAAGCGAAATTTACATCTGAAATCCTACACCCACTTACTTGGACATAAGCCTTGAGCTCAATGGTACTTACTCTACTGGGCCTCCCAGGGCCAGCTAAATGGTCTCAGAGTGTTACCAGAAGGAAGCAGTGGTAAAGCACTTCTGAGTACTTTGTATCTAGAAAATCCCAACAAGGGCTACCCTAAGTTGGAATTGCCTTGACAGCACATAATTATCATGCTCATTGGGAACTGTTGGCATTTTTACAACCTTGCATGCTGCCTGGAGAAGGTGTGGCTGAGAGGAACCTTTCTGGGCTGGGGTGACTGTCAGTCTATGAAGCACTAACCAGTTGTTCCCTCCTGCCTCTGAATGCAAAGAGAGCCCCACCTCTCTGCTCAGTGTTTCCCCCTCTGTTGAGTCTGTTGAAGGCAGGCAGTCAGTTTGGTTCCTAGTTTGCTTTTTCATCTGTTCACAACTGTAAATAATGAAACCTTTTATTCTTTCTCCTACTAATGTATCAGAGTGAGTTCCTGAGACCGTAAGTGCCACTTGATGTGGAAAAGGGATGGACTAATTTGGACTAGCTTGAAACTATTCTGCTCTATGAATCTTTGCCCTTCTGCTGTGCACAACTAGAGGAACTTAACCAGAAGTTCAAAATTCTGCAATAGGAATCACTTTGAGGTGAATACGCAGACTATGGTCTATTTTACTCCTATTATAGATTATCTTTAACTTTTCCTTCTCTCACTCTTCATATTTTGTAGTTCTGAATTTTAGCGCAGTGCATCTCCTGCCGTGTTTAATTAATTACATGCCGCCATGTTAATTCTAACTTTTGTCAATCCTTCCCATGGTTTTCTAAGTATAGAGTACTCAGAAAATGGTTTACCATTGCCTTCTTCTGGGGGTGCCCTGGGACTGTGCAGCTTGTCCAGGACCACGCAGGCTGGCTCTTCTCCTTGGAGGCACAGTGGGGAATCAAACTCCCAACCTCTAACTCCACAGCCAGACACATAACTAACTGAGCTATTATTACAATGACTGATATCTGCAGACTGATACCTGGAGCTATAGCCCGATGGTCCATAAGACATATGCCTCATTAAAGACAACAGCAGCAAAATAGCTCTTTTTTTTTTTGTAAGGAGAGGCAGAACTTCATTTTCTTCTCTTCCCAGTGAAATGTCAGCTTTCCATGTCACCCACTGAACAGCTCAGCCATAGACTTGTGCCCAGCATATGCACTGATTGGGAAGAAGAACACTGTCTGGGCACACTAATTGCAAACTGCTGAAAATAAGAACACAAAGTAGCAGAGAAGATCATTGGCTTCCATTTCAGAGTATTAAGCATCTAAGCTGGATTGTGCCCCAGCAATATGAATTATTGTGAAGCACACGTTCTAGTAAACAGCCAAACAGCAGCCGCCACTTGTAGATTAGCCCAGACCCCTCCTCCCTTGCAAATTGTTCGTGTTCTCACTCCCCCCCCTCTCATTGCCCTTTCTCTCTCTCCAATTATAAAGCAGCACCAGGTTTTCTCATCAGCCATCTCTATGTCTTCAAATGGCTTTTCAGTGTCAGACCTATCAGGAAATTAACTCATCATGCAGTGACAGCTGCTAATTTTTCCCCCTTACATGTCAGATGGATCGCCTGCTGAAGCTAATAATGAATCACCAATCCCTGATTAGAAGGTGCTTCCGAAACGTATAACTGCCATCAGAGCTAACTTTTTTTCCCTTTCATATAAAATGATATCACCCCAGAGGAGTGGAAAACGAATTGTACTCTTCCATAAGATTAAACAGAAGTAAGCTGTTTAAAGTGAACCATGCACTGTTTGAAATTATGAGCTAATATTGTACTGTAAAATAAAAAGGTGAAAATTCCACTTCTCTCTCTTCATTTTACCAAATGAATGACCCCCTCCTGTTACATAATCTATGCACTAGTACTAACTCTGCCTCAGAGCTGAGGATAAGCTTTTCTCTTCTGGGTTCAACATGACAGTTTTGCTCGGAAAACGTACAAGATGAAGAATATTGAAGGAAAAAAGGAAATTGTTTTTCTTGGGCTGTAACTTGGCTTCTGTTGAATCTTCACTGTCTATTTTGCCATGGGCTCAAACCTACAGCTCTCTTGCTCCCTTATGCTTTGCTAAAATGGGAGATAGTCTAGATGCAATTTTGGGCCAGCCTTAGGCAGGAAAGTTCATTGTAAAGAGTTCCTCAACACTCTTGTGTTTGCTAACATAACAAATACATCTCTTGAAGGACCTTACCCATCAACACAGATGTTTATGAAAGCAGCATTTATAAACGACAACAATGCTTGCAGCTCTGTTCACAATCCACACATGCAGACCTCTTGGTACACCATCTATTGGCTCAGGTTCATCTAACTTCCATGGTAAATGGCTGCTGGCTGGGAGACAGAACAGCATTTAGCTCTGGGCTCTTTGTTTTGCTTTTGTGAAGGGAATTTTCTTCTAAAGAATTACTTCCAAGGTGCGTTTCTTGCAAAACATGGCAGGAGAGACCATGCTGGAAGGCATATATTTCACAGGGAAAGACTGCAGCTACCTGGCAGAGAGCTTTCCATCTCTGTCTTACTAGTAAGATTTCTAAAAATGTGAGATATTGGCTTATAGTAGCCTCGGAGTCATGGCCATTCAGCTGGACCAGAAGGACTGGCTTGCTGCAGTGGAGGAAAATACACTGCAGAGGCACACTCTCTTTCAGCCTTTCTCAAGCAGGTGCCCTCCTTTCCACATGCCAGCCACAATGGCACAGTTTAGTAGAAGGGTGCTCTATTCATTACACTTCCTTTTGTTCTAGTATTATGCCATACCATTTAAAACAGCTTTCAAAACACCTTAAAAATAAGTTCTGAATGCTTCGGTCCTCAGTAACAAACAGAATTTTAGAAGAGCCATTCTGTGTGACCTTGGGCCAGATACACAACCCCAGGGTGCCTGCTGAAGAAGGGAATGGTAAACCACTTCTCTGTATTCTGTACCTAGAAAACCCTGGAAAGGATTGGCATAAGTCAAAATTTACTTGGCAGCATGCAATTATTATTAATAATGAGTGAGCACTGAAGAACAGGATATATGTTTTAGGAGTAAAGGAGATAATCAATCAATCAATCAATCAATCAAGGATTGATCTGATTATATGTGGAAATACATACTTTCTTTTCCCCACACTTCCACAGCACCTCACAAGTTATCTGAAACATATGCTGAGAGTGAACTAAGGGTAACATATGGTAAGAAATAAGATACTCCATAATTTTGCCATTCTTGATCACCATTAAATTCTTCCAGAGTCTGTGGGAAATTATACTTCATCCACAGATTTTCAAGGTAACTGATCTTATTTATATAAACTTCCAACCTGTGCTATCCCAAAGAGCAATAAGAGAGATATGTTGGTTTAATAGGAATCTTTTATTCTTGTGTTTCTGAAGACAGTCTCACTAAAACGGGTTGCACATTTTATAAAATCATTTTTCTGTCTCAGGGTGGGGGAGACCTTTTTATGTTTGGTACTGCCACTATTTTTATCAAAGAAGGGAAGGAACAACAGGACGCAATCCTGTACTTTCTTGTATTCACCACAACACAGCATGAACCAGAGAAACCTTGAGCCTTCCCCCAAGATCTCTCTGCAAGAGAGAGAATTTGGGAGAGAGTGGCACAGAGGTGGACATGGGAACAAATCGAAGCTAGTGAATAAGCTCAGCCAGTCCTTGTGGATTCCAGGCCAAATCCATCCAGCAGAATGTTCCCACTGACTGGGACTCATGGGACTCACAAGGACCCAGGTTGCTGTATGGAACAGCACATGCAGAAAAGGGAAGAAAACCTGGCAGAAGATGGCGACCCTCCCTTAGCTGCTGCCACAGTAATAATGCATGGATGTTTTTAAGGACACGCGGCAGGAGCACCAGTTTGCTAGTTTATCAACTAAGAGGAGCTCAATTCATGATTCCTACGGATTGAACCCAGTAGCCCACTGAAGAACAGATTTTGTTCAGAGAATGGTAGCGAACGGGATACGCTCAAAAGCAAAAAGGGGGGAAGTCTCATTAATCTGGGTTTCCACAGACTTCTTCTCGGCACTTTCAAGCCAGAGAGCACTTCTTGCAACAACAGCCCCCTTTATGCAAAGGTCTGCTCTTTTCATTGTGCATACAATGTGATTGCTGGTTTGACACTACAGGCTACACTGGTTTTATGAAGGATTAAATGCCACCTGAGACATATTTATCCTAAATAAATCACAAATGGTAAACTGCAGCATGTCAATGTCAACACCCTGTACTGCAGCGGAAAGGTTAGCCATACAGGACTGAGCATAGCTAAGAATTAGCATCCAAGCCACAAGAGCAGAGGGCTCCATTTAACAGGCAAAATGATCAAGAAGAAATCTTTTCAATGAAAAACATTCCTTTGAGCATCTGTGAGAATCTTGCAGAGGGCCATCATTTTGTAAAGGTCACTTTTATCCTGATAACAAACGGGAGTTGATCCTGTCACTGTTTGCTGAAGACAATATTTAAAAAAGAAGAGCGCAGCCTGTCACGTTTAAGAAGGATGAGCAAGTCAGACTCAGCTAATTATGAATCTCTGTGTCTTTTTTGAAATTTTATTCTCTCTCTCTCTTTTAGCTGATCTGACATACCTAACCTGGAAAATAAAAACAACAACAAAGCATCTGCCATACTGAGAAGCACATGTTCTATGCAGTAGCTAGAAAATAGATATTTTCTGCAGTTAGTTCTAGAAGAGATGATTTCGCTCTGTCTTCTCTATATTTGGTAATCTGAAATATAGTTGATGTGTATTGTGCCTGGTTGATATGCTTTGTGCCACAAGACATTAGATGGGAATTGTTAAGAAATCCAACTAAAACACCTTTGTTCCTTTATCAAACTCAACACCCTAGGCCAGCCAGCCAAACGAACAGAGGGGCAGAGAATACCAAGAAAAAGGAAGAGAGATAATAGGCAAGGGCTGTAGAACTTGTGATCCACCAGCCATGTAGGGTGTACACCAGGGGTTTGATATACCTTCTGATTATTATTTTTTTCTGTTTACCTCCGACTGCAAAAACAAGGGAGTTGTCAAGCATGGAGCAGCTGCAAAATGTGACTGATGGATTTTGTTCAGCTCAGATTATATATATATATTAAAAGCTAACATTAGTTAGTGTTAGTCTCACCTTTTTAAAAAAAGTAACATTACCCATAATACATTATTTTAAGACTAAGATGTTAATGTTAATATTCAATTCATCTCATCTCTTGAAAGAAGAGAAAAGTACTAAACATATCTCCCCCACTGTCCTGTAAGATTTTGGAAGAAACATTACTTGTTACACTATAAAGTAGAAATATTATTCAGTTGTTCTGTTATTTGCAAAGAGGCTGTATGGTGCTAGGTAACTTTGTGACTTATAAAACACTGCTTCAAAATTCCGATTCAGCTTGATTGATCAAACATTGTGCAGGTCTGTGATAAAGTGAGCTTAATGTTGAATTCAGTGGGGTTTATTTCCAGGTAAGTGGATATAACATGGCAGCCTCATGTTAAAAAATGACAATATACTTTATAATGTTAGGATTTTATTGTAAAGAAGAAAAAAACCTATATATTCCATATTATACTTTACATTTCTCAGAAGCATTTGCATCAAAATTTGTTTCTTTTTAACAGGAACATACAATGAACAATCAGAACATCTTGGCAAGTAGAGAAATCAACATTCAGATACAGAAAGAAATGCCAGGTCAACTCTCTTCCACTGTTAAGGTTAATGGCAGAAATGTACATATATAGAAAAGATCTCAACTAATGTTTCCAAACGTTTGTCAGAATTGCAGAATGCTATATATATGGGAAGCACTTTTAGTGAAAAACAAAACAAAACACTGAAAGGACATTTTAAATGAAAACGTCATTTATATAAAATTAAACAGAAGTTCAATCATTAAGGTCTTTCTCAATCTCTAAGTTTTACTATGTGAACACTTCCACAGAAGTTTTCATTAAATGTTGATCGCAGAAGATTTTACTTGAAGTCCAATGGGGAGAAAGTGCAAAAGAAGCCACATATATTCAAAGAAAGGCAGCTGAAATAATTGTCACACAATCATTTCATTAGGAACACTGTTTTTTTAAGCAGGAATAAGAGGATTGTGTTCCTAGAATTGGGAATGGCTGGTTGATTCAATAAGATAAAACTACTGCATATGTAGAATACAACTTTAATCTAGAAATTTTCAAGGCATGCCTCAACTAGATGATAGGGTGCATGAATATTTAAGTTTGCTCTCCATATGCAAAGTCAAACAAGTAAAGTTTAACATAATTAGTTACAAACATACAAAGTTAATGATATCAAGTTGAAATACAATGAACTGATGATAAACAAACAACCAAAAAATCCAAAATAGCACATACCACTGTAGGGAATTAAACTAATACCTTTGGTTGTTGCATCTATGCTTGTTTGGATTTTGTTTTGTAAACTTCCCCACGTCCATATCCAGATCTGACCACTTTTCAAGCTAAAGCAAGGAGAATTCCCTTTTTGTATAACATTCCCAACTGCTGATGGTAAGTCACATGGGATACGTTGAACAACTAGATAGTCATGTACCACTGAAGAATGATTTACAAATTAAAAATAAATGATAACATATTCAACATTTAATCTTTTCTGTTGTCAAACCAAGAAGAGTTCATCATTTAAACTTCTTACAGCTCATTGGTATCTCTTTGGCCCTGGATAATAGCTGTTTGTGAACCATCTTCTGTAAATATTACCATACCAGATAGGTGTTCAGCATTTCCATTAGAGGTTATATTGCTGGAATTTAAAAGAGTGCTGCCTTGCAAAATTTCTTGAGGCTCATTGGTTTCTATCACAGTATGTGAATATACTCCAGACTCATCTTCCACCTCCTGTGGTAATCCTGTTACAATATAATGGGTTGCACAATCAGAGAAGTTGCTGGTAGAATCCTGAACCATAGCTTGAGCAATTTCCTCTGTGACAATGATCTGTGAAATTTCTCCACTGGACCCAACCAAATCCATGTGTCCACTCTGAACACTCAGAGTGTGGCTGCCAGCTTCTTGCATTATTATCTGAGATCCTTCCCTAGACACCATATGCACAGTTCCTTCCTCATTCAAAATGACCTGAGTGACTCCTTCTTTCATCAGCTGGTTTGCAGCAGTAGTGTCACACACAGCAAACTGGAGGACTCCTTCAACCATCTTCTTGAAAGTTACCTGACTTCTCTCCTCAGATGCAATTATGGTAGATGGATGCACAACCTGTGTTACTATTTCCATGGGCTCTCTTTCTTCACCAGTTTCTTGAACGTCATGAGACATATCTGTTTCCTGGGACATGCTGTCATTAGAAACAATGTCTACTTCCGGATTTGATTCTTGCATGGCTTCTTTATGATGAAGTTGTGCCCTGTCTTGGAGCTCTGCTTTGTTTTCTGCTTCACCAAGTTCTGTTACAGCGCAGAGCAAGGCATCCAGTGCTGAGGCAGATTCAGGTGGATGTACTCTGGCAACCACAGATGGATCTAAAATTTCCTGTCTTATTATCTGTTGTACCATGGTATTACTTGGGTCTGATGCAGTCTCTATGGATACAGCATCTGCGGTACTGGCTCCTCCTAGAGGTCCTTCAACAACAACAACTTGTGTTTTCCCATCTGACAGTTGCTCTGTGAGCAGCTGTCCTGGAATCATGCTGCTCACATGAGAGCCATTTTGATTTGTAGTTATAACTTGCCCATCTTCAGTAATATGGACAACCCTTGCCACTTGTCCAGCCATTGCCAAGGTCTGAAGGGTAGCTGCAGCTGTTTCTTCCATTGAAGCATCAATTGCAAAATCACTATCATACCCTTGAATAATAATCACCTGCTGAACTTCCTCAGTGGATTGTGGATGTCTCCTGCCACTATGAAAGATCTTATCGTTCACTGGAGAAATTTCATCCAGGGCTGCTGTAGTAAAAGGACTGGTGGTTTCCACAAATGTAGCCCCCTGACCCTTCAGACGACATTCATAGGATTTGGAAACTATGCCTAAAGAAAGAAAGAAAGAAAGAAAGAAAGAAAGAAAGAAAGAAAGAAGGAAGGAAGGAAGGAAGGAAGGAAGGAAGGAAGGAAGGAAGGAAGGAAGGAAGGAAGGAAGGAAGGAAGGAAGGAAGAAGGAAGGAAGGAAGGAAGGAAGAAAGAGAAAGAAAGAAAGAAAGAAAATTAATAATTTCAAAGCAAATTGTATCTGAAATATATATTTTTGGAATATTAAAAACATTAGTTAATGTATTAATGCATGGAGCCAGAGTTCTAAGAAACCACCATAAATAAATATTCCTTTCAACTGCAACTTTTAACCTAAGGGACAGCTATGTCGTGTATTTTTTTAGAAAAAGGCAGAAGTACATTTTCAGCTGCTCATCTCTGACCAGACAAATGAATAATTTAGTAAAGGTTGTAGGTACAGGTTATAATTAGTTGTACCATAGTATTCCTCAGCACTCTTCGGCTCATTAATGTTCTCATATTTATCATGTGCTATGCAGTCTCTGCTATCCAATACCCATCTTACTAGACACTGGCTTTTCTCTGTTCAGTATAGCTATGACCTGACAGATCTATCAAGAAGTTAAATCACATATTGCAACCCATGTTATGAATGTATGCAACTGAGTTTGAAATAACCCTGATTATCTCTACCACAAACAAAATGGATGAAATCCTGCTCTGTATGCACAATGGGAATGATGTCATCAGCAGTGGCAAATTAAAGGCTTGTTTTGGTGATTTTCTGGTGCAAGTCATCTCTATTACAATATTGCCAAAGGATGCTTCTAATCAGCAGCAATTTGCTGCTACTGATAATGTCATTACCATTGTGATGTTCAACAGGATTTCAGCCTTTAGAGCTGAACTACATGGAACATTCAGTACACAACACACCGTTTAGAATTTTTCTTTTTCTTTCTTTCTTTCTTTCTGTCAGGTAGGCATTCAATGTCCTATCTGGATGGGATATCATGCATATGGAAGGGAAGTTTAATTTTCCTCCCAACTGTTTCCCCTCCAAATTTACTCCTCTACGGGGGTGAAAATATATATAAAAGAGAGAGAGGTAATGGAGGTTCCCCTTTTATGTATAGTGGGCTTTGGAATCAAATGACAGCTGGAGGAATGTTTAACTTGAATTTTATCATTACAGCCATAGGTCAGCCAAGAGGAATGTTTAACTTCCATGCAATTCAGCCTTAATTCAGAGTGAGGTACTGTATCCTTACTTCTGAGTGAAGAAGACTTACAATCCTAAGCTGTATACTATCCATTCAATGTGTACTACAGGACAGGCCTTAGTTTGTACACCTTTGATTAGAACCAAGTTAAGTTCAATTTACTTCCCAATGAAATCAGTGAAAAGTAAGTCCTGGATGAATGAAATGTCATTGATTAAAGCAGCAACTACATACAACTAACCTCCTTAGGATCCAATGCATTGCCCTTAAAATAGTCTCAATTTCAATTGAATATAATATAGGATCAATTGAATATAATATAGGACACTTAAAAGACTTGCAGAGTTCAAAACTGAAGTACATTCACGAAGTGTGCTTCATAAAGAACTGTGTTTCTGTGTTAATATATTAATTAAAGGAATGTGACAGCTACTTCAAGTTTGCTAATCGGTGGTCTCAGCTCAAAGCATTACTATCCCCATACCTAAGCAAACCATTTCAGCACAGTGTGGTAGACAGCGCTCACTCCATATGAACAGTGTGCCTGGAACTGACAACTGCCACATCAGCAAACTAACACACCACATACACCATCTACCTTGTATCAACCCCAAGATGTTACAAATACCCTAGTCTTATTTCTGATCTAAATGCTGAGTCACATATATATCAGGATTTAATATATTAAATGAACACAGTTACAGTTGCTGAACATCTCTGCGGCCCCTGCTAAGATAAAATATTATAACTCATCCTTAAAAATGTAATCTTGAAATTACAGAGGCAAGTGGAAGCCTTAATGGTTATTTTTTGAAGAGAAGATTAACCATTTAAAGCTACCAGAAAGTTTTTCCAAGGCGTACAGCATGATTGATTTGCAATTCTTTGATGAATTCAATTTTGGCAAGCAACATTTATAAGGAAGCCCATATTGATGTGTATATCTTACAACCATACTGCTGTCCCACCCTCTGCAGGCAAGAACATATTCAAGGCATCCTAACTGGAAAAAGTGCAGAAAGGAGAAAATCAGCACAAAGGGATAATTAAGAAAATAATCACAACTCTTCCACGTTTCATAACAGAACCAATGTAATTAATTCTCTCAGGAGTCCGGCTTTGTTGACATGAAGCAAGATGAGCTTTGCAATGATATGGTCTCAAATCAAAACAGCGCCACAAATCCTATTTTTATGTACCTATCCGTCAAAATAATTCTGCAGATCAAAATCTTACACTGGATACACACGATGTGACATTGTGATATGCAGGACGTGGGCCAGAATGGAGTGGGAAGGGAAGAAGATAAAAGAAATATGTTCCTTCCGTTAGCTTCTGAGGTAAATGCTGCATCTGAGAATTTATGCATCTCCAGCCTTTACTCGGCAATTGAATGGGAAGCCTCTTGAGGGATGAGTTATCCTGTAAATTCCTTGCAGCACTGATAATTATGCCATTCTGACTGCTTGCTTAATCTATTTGAATCCAGAGGTGAGTTAAGCCACTTCCTGACCATTAAAGTAAACTACATGGGTAAATACTGCTGTCACTAAAGGGGTGTGATGGAGCTTAACTACACCAACATCTTAACCTCGGCTCACTGCAACCCCAGCTATTCCATCACAGTTCATAAATGCGATTGCAGGTCCATCTTTTGATTCAGCAATTTAATAACTTCGAGTGCTGTCAGTAGTGCTTTGAAAAATGGATCCTATAAAATGTAACAGCCTCAATCAGATTGTAAAAGATTCACCCACTGAAGATTCTTCCATTTCAGCTATAATGAATTAATGTTGAGCTGTGTAGAAGTTCAAGTGTCAGTTAAACTAATGGGAATCTGTACTGTAAGTTTAAATTTTAACTGGACCAAAAATTTATTGGGAACATCAACTTCAATTTTAGTGATCTTCATGGTAAATGTAATATGTGGATTTCCTTTGTTTTGAGAGGAGGGAACCTAACGGAAGAAATATGCAATTTTAAAGGTGCGTTTTGAGGGCTAGTTATGGCATAGCAATTTTGAATCCTGCTAGTCAACACATTTATAGTATTTTTACATTAGTTATAAATATGCAAAACCAAATGAAGCAGCACTGTTAAACTCTTATATTTTAAAAAATATAGTCGGGGCAGCACTTGTGGGGACTGGGAAGATTTGGTATGCCAAGTACAAAAGCCAAAGGCAGAACTATTAATATTATAAAGCTGCACTTGCTGCTGATGGCCTGTCATTACTAAGTGAAAAGGAACAGAAATACATGCTAAACTGACAAAACACAAAGATGCAACAAAGTTAGCCAGGGCTCGGTATGTGGGGGAAAGAACCCCATAGAGGTGTTTCATATCTACGGATACTGTGATCACAGAACTGGTTTCTTTCCAAGAATTATGCATTTTCAACAGATCCCTTATTTATCAGCTGGCATTTTTAAAGCTTTTCCTGTTTAAAAAACTGAAAATGTTAAGTATTTTGGAACACTGCATCTATATTTGCACATTTTATTCATTTTTAAAGGCCACCTACTCAGCAAAATGGGACTACAAGATATGCTTTGTTGTTTAATGTGATTTATAAAGAGTACAAACAAGGTTTAGCTCAGCTGTGTGTTTGAACCCAGGGATGGACTGCATTTTGTTGTGTTTCTATATTAGTTTTTGTTACAGTCTTCAGTTCCCTGCCCCCTTGCAGAATAAGTACCTTATTCTTTTGTTATGCTCACATTTAATTAAAATGTACAGGATTTGTGCAGTCAACTCGAATGAAACAAATAAAACAAGGGCCCCCTCTCTTGAAGGCATACGTTGTGAATGAAAAATGTCATTACAGTCTAAAAAATTTTGCAGTAAACAGGGCCTACAGAGGGAAGTTTCCCCTGTAATGACATCCATAAAATACACAAATGGCACTTTTAGTACCATCCTGAATATGGCATTTTCTGTGCTCTACACACAATCTAAATGGTTTGATCATAGAGCATAATACTCCATTGGGTTTATAGAACAATCAATGTTCCATAAAATGATGTATTTATCCAATAGTAGGCTCAGCAGTTACTGGTGTATGACATTGTAGGACAGTGGCTTTGTACTGTTCAGCAGCACACATGCTGGCTGTAAAACTTATCTAACACTACTTCAACAACTTCATCTCATCTGTGTCAAGTAATTTGTTGAAGCCTCAGCTTGGTTTAAAAAAAAACTTGTAATAAAAATTCATAGAATTTTCAAGAGAATGAAAGCTGATGACAATAGAAAGGTCACATTGTGTCTCCACTAAAGGGGTCAAGGGTCATTTGCAGTTCTAAAACAGAAAGTAGATTTCATGCATCGTGTAGCAGATAAAGATGGCATTAAAAAGACTTGTCTCCAAAAGTAATGCATAACGTGTCAGGAAAGTCTGGGTTAATGCAATATTGCATGTAAACCTCTGCTTTTGCTTTTCTTGTCCTTAAAAGGGATGTGTTTGGATTAAACATAACATGCTCATCAAAGTGAATTCAAGGAAATTGACTACTATATGATAGATGATGAATTGAGTGTTAATTTTTTTATATAACCTTGTGCATCCTTCTAAATACAGGAATTCTTCTAAAATTGTATCTGATAGGCAGTATAAGGCCATCCGAAATGACACTGGCTCCTCTACATTTTGGAAAATATTTATGAAAAATAGAAATAAATGCAAAGAATTACATATAGAATGTCAATGTAGCAGTACCATATATCTAGTAACGGAAATTTAAAAAATGGTGTTTTCCCCCAAGGCCCCCTCGAAACTCAGGTGGGCATTTTACATGTCATAAAAAAAGATTCAAAAGGACATAAATGACCACAAAATTTGCATCTCTTGATATAAAGAGATGCAAATTTAGAAATGGTATTTCTAATAGAGATGGGATGTTCGTATTTGTATCCATCAGGATACTAATACGAATATCCCATCTCTATTATTTGTATCCATCAGGATACGAATGCAAATATCCCATCTCTAATTTCTAACTTAACTAGAAATACAGTGTGCTGTCCCCATAGTGAGTTGTGACCAGGTAATCCATGTGCCTGCTTACTTTGGTTTTCAAGGACTGGAAACCATTGGTGTGCAACTGCACTTTGAATTTCCCTTCTTATGGTTGTCTGCATTTAAACTAGACTTGGATGGAGCAGCTTTTCAACCAGAAGACTATTCTCTGACAGCTCTTCATAGAGAGGACTGTCTTCTGAAAATTAACAGACAGATGGTCGCTGTATTCAAATTGGAGTGCCAAGGACTAAAGTAGGAAAGCCAGTTTCTCAGTTACTGAAATGGAAACACCTGATTTTCCTCCTCCCCATCTGTAAAGCCTTTGGACAGAAAGAAATGAGGGGTCTAAATCGGTAGTTGATAGGTTGGCTATTATCATTAGTGAAAAGAAATGGAAATCCTGCCCTGTGGCTGGATGATGAGCAAGAGGAATATCCAAAGGTTGTACATTTCACAGGTGCCTATTGATTATTTTTAATCAGGTCCATTTCTGTCTGGAGCAATGGGACCAGAGGCTGAACAAGTAGGAAAATGCATGCATAAGTTTCTCTAAACAACATTTTTACAGAGACTTTTTCCATTGAGCCTCCTGCTGCCTTCAAGGTTGTTTTCATGTGTGTTTGGGAACAAGAGAAGAATGGATTTCTTCTCACAATGTTCAGCATTCTGGCGTATTTATCACAATGCCAAGGAGCTAGGCATCATTTCCATGGCTTATATACAAGCCAAAAAGCCAAGCCACATGGGCAGAATACTTTACACCAGACTGAAACAGGTAGCAGCAAACTAGTTCATAGTAAGAATTTCAATCCTGAGGTAATTGTGAGAAGAACTTACATGAAACCAGGTCTCTTCTTTTGCTTGGGTCTTTATTATTGTGCAGGCCCATACAGCCACTTGCATGTTGTTGTTATGCGCCATCAAATAGGAACCAACTTATAGCAACCTTAATAGGGCTTTCAAGGTAAGTGAGATATTTAAGAAATGGTTTTACCAGTTCCACTCCCGCAATGAGCTCCCATGACTGAGCAGGGATTTGAACCCAGGCCTCCTGAGTTCTAGTCTGTCTCTTTTTTCACTACGCCACAATGGGTACAGTCACTTGTATAGGTACTTCCTAAAACTCAACCAAGAAAAAGATTGTGCAAAACAGACTGTCATACTGTTGCACCAAATGTATCTCTAACTTAGGCGTGAATAATCTGTGTCCCTTCTGCTGTTGCTGGACTGCAACCCCATCAGAGTTGATGGTATGTGTATACAGTGCAACAATATGTTGAGGGCCGCTAGTTGCCCATCCCCACCCTAACCCAGCCACCCACACCAAAAGAGGTGATCTGTGGATCAGACCTTAAAGATACTGTTGTCCTGATAGAGATGCCATTCAGGTACCTTAATTCAGGTACCCTTGATGGAATATACAGTATAGAGAGTACACCGATATCTCGACAGAGTAGAGACTATGAGCTGTAACAGCATGACAAAGGACTTAAATGCCGAGACCAAACTAGATGCAATGCACTCACAGCACACTTGTGGAGACCCAAGAACATCAGCGAAACTTTGTCATAACAACATTTGGATCCTGTTTTAAAGCATTCGTTCTTGCAATCCTGTCAGTGTTTGAACATGTTGTGGGTTGCATGCTTAAACAAGAGGGGGACGGCTAGATAACTTTATAACAGCCTTATGTTCTGAATAATGACCAGTGCGCATGCACATTGGGGGAGCCACTCAAGGACCCCACTCCAACAGGGAGAACAGTGACCTTAACACACATGTTAAATGTTTTTCTCCTCCTTATATTAGACTGTACAGAATCATATATATTGATGTTTCTGTGTAAATAATTTATAATAGCAATAGAAAAACAACAACAAATAATAATTTACAAAAGAGTGTTGCACTTTCCAAGTAATTCAACTGAAAACAAGGTTTGTGTGTGTGTTATGTTTAACTTGCATAGTTTTCCCCCTGTTGGTGTGCTGAAAACGATTACTGTCATAACTTGCTAGTCATATCTGTGCTTTGTTTATAAATGGAAACACGTTACACTGTATTGTCACATCTTTCCAGAGGAAATTATAGGAAATAACAATTTGTCTTCATTGCAGACACTTTCTTATGTATGGTAGAAAACAAACCACTATTCAACAACTGCACAGAGGCACCATTAAAATCAGATTTACAGTAAACAGAACCTGCAGCTGGGGTAAAACACTAACTGTTAGTATTTTAATTATCAGTGATGCTTTTGGAAGTCTAACATCTGCTCACAGCCAAACGACAGCAGCTGCTTGTGTACACTTAAAACAATGTGAATTTTGTCTATAAATATTAAAACATATCGTATGTTGTGTGTTTATTGCCACCATTCTCTTATTAAGCTAGTCATGTCTACAGGGCATTTAAAACTCTTTCGTTGTTGTGGCAAATTCATAAAGGGCTGACCCCTTCAAAAGAATGAGAGCCAAAGACAGCAAAAATTCTAGAGCCCGTAAATTGAAAATGTTTAGAGATAGTAGTAGAGGTCACTCCACTATCAAAATGCTGCCACTGGATGCTTAGAAAACATCAGCAGTAAGTTCTGCTTATTGTGCTCCTAAGCAACTTCAAGGACAGGACTCCTCAGAGTATAGTTTGTGTACAGGCGCAACTGTGTACATTTTTTTAGACTTTTAGCATATAAACAGAAATCACCTGTTCTGCAATATCAGGCCTAGTTGTATGTCACTAGTCCACTTTACAAAACATTAACAGTGTGCATTCATGTTTAGCTATCCATAGGATGCACAGTAAAACTTTGATAACCAAACAGTCTTTTCTTTTTCTTTTCTTATCTTTTTCTTTTCTTTTATTTTATTTAAATGCTAGAGTACAGATTGTGAAGACAGAGCAGCTGCCCTGTAAGGAGTTGTTAATAAAAAGAACACTGGGGAACTAGTGAACATTTTTATAATAGAAATGTATTTAAATGAGGGGCAGGGAAAGAATTGCATAACTAATAGTCACAACACCAATCTATGGTTATCTCTTAAGAAGAAAGACCCATGAAGTTCAGTGGGACTTACCTCCAGAAAACTAGCCCAAAGATTGCAGTGTTAATCGTGATCATGACTTTATCAAAGGAGATAGAGTAATAATGAGAGCACTTCATATTCTACTATTAATTGCAGAAGTATAGAGCAAGGCCAGGGTACTGAATCTTGATTCCTTTAATACAACCTCTTTTGTTGATTCATTTGAGTCTAATTTTATTGCTTTGATGTTAGTGAACTTATTATTTTTTTGACATGCTTTAAATAGCACTGGGTCAGGTAATAATAAAATCAGTTCAATATATTTTTAAAGCCTATAAAATAAAATAGTAGCAATTAATAACAGAACAATTAAGTTTGGAACAAAATTCATGTCCTAGTCAATGCCAGCTGGAATAGTAAGCTCCTAAAACAGCATCTAAAAAGCCAGCACCAAATGGGTTTGCTAATCTTTGCAAGCAAGACATTTCCATTAGAAGGGTATCTATCGTGCACCATGCATGTCTTATCTCTTGTATTTACCAACTAGCTATATAAGACAATGCTGTCGTTTGGAACATGACTTAAGCACGTAAAGATATTCACAATGGGAGGAGAAATTCTCCAAGATGGAACCCATGTACAGGTTTCTTCATAGTTGTATGATGTCCCCTCTAGATGATTCCTGCCAAAAGGGAAATTGTTGCATTTTCAAGGCTAATTCTAATTCTGGACACTTGTGCTTCAGTAGTCTAAGCTGAAGGTAACTTAGTCATGTACAACAGCAGATCATCCACGTCCAGGAGCAGCCATTACTGTATCTGTTCACGTTTCATAAATTAAAAAGTAGCTGCATAAACTTCCCGGGTTTTCTCAGAAGAAATGCTGCACATACGCTGAGCACTTGCTCTCTGATTCTCCACAACAGGATAATCATTACCTCTTTGTCCAGGTCCCATCAACATTTAGTTACCATCATCCACTCCCATCAACATTTGACGATTCCCAGAACACAAATTCTATGAGGTGGGTCAAAATGAGACAGTGAGATTAAAAACAGAGACAAGAGAAAGATTGACAGAAAGACAGGCAGGAGGAGCCATTGTTCATTGAGGTGTTGTTTCTCGAAGACTGCAGGCTCAGTCCCTGGCATTTCTAACCAAAAGAAGAAGGTAGCAATGGACACATTTATATTCTACTTTGTTTTAATGGTTTTAATATATAATTGAAACATCATCCTCTTCATCCACGTGTCCAGCCCCATCCTCCTCCACATGTATCTAGAGCAGGAAACCTGCTGTACTCATGTAGGTCCTTATGAGACACAGGATTCTGAATTGCTTGGGGAGCCTATATGAAAGTAGCAGGTTCCCCACTACACATTCAAAATGAAGGTGATCCCAGAGACTGCGCCATGAGCTGATAGCTCTCTTCATCCTCTATATTCCATTAGGACATTCAAAACATGTAGTGGGGAAACTTCAAAATGTAAAGGCCAGGGGACCACTTATGAGACTGCTACAAACCATGGGAGCATACACACATGTGACCTAAATGTCCTCTTATATTGTGTGGGGGATCTGAATGCCATCCATTGCTCACCTCATCTCACATACATTTGCACTAAGGACATAGTGTATGTCCTAACGGAATTAGAGGATGAAGAGAGCTATCAGATCATGGCGCTGTCTCTGGGATCACCTTCATTTATGTAGTCTCTGGGATCACTTACAGTAATAACTTTAACTGAGACACTTTAAAGACGAGGGCCAGGATCCTATTTGTCCTTTACACAAATGGGAGAAGCCTGTTACAAAGGCCAGAGGTGGCAGATCTCCACTCCCTTTGCAACCTCCAGAGCAGAGTTTTGAATGGCTCAGCAGGCTGCAGGGGGAAAGACGGGAGAGCCTCCCACTATAGGCACCCATAGGGGCTGTGTGGGAAAGGAGGGAAACGGACTCCTTTCAGATCAACTGATGGGTTTTTTTTCCAGCAGCCTAAGAACTCAACAACCATGGCTTAGAATTTGCGTTCATGCGGAATGCCTTCGTAAGTAAATTCTACAATATCATTTACCTCAAAATTTTAGAAAGCTTGCAAAAGTTGGCAGGTTTTTTAAGCAGTACCTTGGTTTTATCCTGCAATTCTTCATGCTCTTTTACATTTCCCTGAGTGTTTTATTTTACCTAAGAATTAAGTTAAACAAATTATAGAAACTGATAAAAGTATATATATATGCTTTTCTTCATTGTAAGCTATAAAAGAAAAAGAAATAAAGTGGGCTAAAGGATTTGGAATAAAGACATGGATAAATTATTACAGTTCACAGATATTAAGTTAATGGAAGCTGACACTATATGACTACCTCCAGGGCAGTCCAACTGCACAAAACAAGTCAAGAGTCACATGGAACAGAAATATTTTTAGGAAAGTCATAGTGAAAAGCATGTTGTAAAAGAGTTGCATTCTAGTATCTTCAATCATGTTTCAGCGGATTGTGGGGTCACTGTTCAGGTGACCCATGACACCTACCTTAGATAGTATATAATCATGGGGCAGTCTAGATGGTTTTTTTTCATTATGAAAATATAGGCAATTAACACTTTCTACAGAGCTGAATTGTAAGATTCCCTGCTGCTACACTTAGAATTAGATAGCCATATTCTAATACTTTAAATTTTACCAATACAGAACTGTAGTAGAGAGACTACTGGGGCCAAATGTTACAGAATGCAAGTTCCCATAATCTTCTCTTATTGTAACTGGTAACATAACGGCCAAAATCCTGGTGCTTAGTATAAGCTAAATCATAACTTTCAGTTCCTTCCTCTCTGGTAAACAAAGCATCCCTGATGTGATTCTCAAGGAACATGCACATACACATGAAGCCAGTGTGTGCATGCGCCTCCCCAGGAATCATGACAAGGAGCGTTTGTTTACTGGGGAAGAATGAACCAAAAATTATGATTTGGCTTTTGCTAAGCGATAGGATTTTGGTGAATGGGCTTTGCTACTATTCTGATTTAGATTTTTATTATATTTACACTGTCTTCTTAGAATTTATATTAACTGCATTTTTGTAAGATGTTCAGAATATTTATAATTTAGGGCAATATTTCAATGAATGATTAACACTCAATTGATATTTTCTCACAATAAGCCTTCATAGTATACAATGGCTGATATCTTGTTAAGCAGCTACATAAACGGTGGAACTTTTAGACACAATTTGCTGTAAGTTAAGAAATCTCTGTATATATTATGTGTTGCAAACTGAGATGCATGACAATACCTATGGGGATTTCCTAACTTGAGGCAGTTCACATCTAAAAGTTACACGATTTTCAGAACTGTGCAACAGGATTTCAGCCGTAGACTGCTGCATTTCAAACACTAAGGAGAACTGATTTCTGGGCTAAACAGGACTTCACTTGTACCAGATTTGAAAGTGAAATACAAAGTCTGCCTATCCCTTCTGCAACAGAAGCTCAGTCTATAGTTCAGTGGTGGGCAACTTTGGAGGGGCTACGGGCCAAATTTTCGCACAGCCCCAGACCTTGCAGGCTGTGCAAGGCTTAGAATTGGTCAAAAATGGGAAAAATCAAAACAAGAAGTAACAAGATTTCAATTTCTGAGTTAGACTTTTTGGGTGGAGCATTCTTGGCTTGGGCGGGAGGGGCTGAAATCCCCTCACGGAAAGAAGTGCTGTGCCTAGATGGCCCCAGGAGGAGGAAATTTTTCTCTCTCCTTTATTCGTTGGATATTGGGGGTGGGGGGAGCACTGAAACAGCCTGGAGTCCCAGCATACAACTCATGGACTGTTCACTCCTCTATTTATTAAAGAAGTCTTCACCCCTGACCCCCCCCCCCCCCCATTCTTCCACTCAAACTCCAACAACCAGGTTTTTCAAAGTAGATTAATCCTTCAGTTCAGAGGAAAAGAAATTAGGACAGATCAGGGGGAATTTAAATAGGAATATATATTTTGAACTTGCAGGTGTCACTGCTGGGAGTGTTCTTTGTCAACATTCCTATATGGATGTTCATGAGTGAAGGACTGTGTTGTCGATTGACTATCTGAACCTGAGAAAGAACAAATCGAAGAGGGAAATTGTCAGCAGATAACATTTATATACTATGCTATCTTCTAGTAACCTTCTTTTCACAAAAGACAGTTTCCACATTCTGCTAGGAGTCAGTGCTAAGTAACCCAGTGATGTTATCTGCACTTGTGAATTGGACCTTAGTTTTCTAGAGATCCTTAAAAAACAAAAAATCTGACTTTGATACAGAGAAACAAGACATGCTTTGCTGCAGTAAGCATCCAATTAACTTTTGTCAACAGTGTGTTTCTGAACTAAAAGCATGGCCAAATATGTGGGGCTTCGTTGCCTTATTTTGCTACCTGACAAAGCATTAGGAATAGATGCCAATCAAATGGAAAAAGAAGGGGAGCTTATTTTCTAGCATTAGTAGTGAACAATCCTTGCCAACTTGTCATGTCTTTTCACTGCCAGTCTGTGAAATGTGGTGCTTAAACACATTCGTTAACACTGACATGCTTTTAAACACCATTTAGCAGCTTGTTTCAAATGAATTCATTGCCTCTGAAAAGCAAATTAGCTAGAGATGGTCACACATGGCAGGGGCTTGGCTGACCACAGCCAACAGACATGTTATCTCAGAAAAGAGCTGTTTTGTTAATGTCTGTTTTCTTGTGCATTTTTTCTCCACCTGTCCAACTAGTCTTATCAAGTTCACTGTCAAGTCTTGGCTATCAAGTTCATGAGAAGTGGGATATTTCATTCAGACAATACCCCCTTGAATTCTTATTGTTGTTAAGGAGGGGGACTGTCTGAATCCATACACAGCTTCCTTGGGACCCAACTTCAGATAAAGTGTCACACCTTACTGGAGAGGTAGATGACCTGTCCAGCAAACTGTGGTGTTTTACAAGCCTTAATTTGTAGGGCACAGGCTGTTGTGGGGCAGGTTCATTTGAGACTTCTC
Organism: Intellagama lesueurii; assembly: GCA_037013535.1. Lineage (NCBI taxonomy): Eukaryota > Metazoa > Chordata > Lepidosauria > Squamata > Agamidae > Intellagama > Intellagama lesueurii. Next base: position 69,992,319 of record JBAJHW010000004.1, on the reverse strand, counting down.
CCTAATGCCTCCTTCTCACCGTACCTCAGGTGAGCTGACATGGCCCTCTCCTTGGGAGAGCCTCGCACATGTGAGACTGAGGGGAACTGCTTAAATAAACCTACTTATTACCCATATTGTATTTGTAATGGGATGTGACTTATTTTTCTACAAAATCAGCAGTATGCATGAAGGAGGCATATGGCACAATGGCTAAAAGCCTCTTGCGTAGTTACACCAGTGGAAGGGAAATGGCATGACAGGAAGCAGCAGGTTTCCACTGATTAAAGAGCCCTTACTTGGATTCTAGGTTGTTTACCACTGACATGGAATGAGCAATCTTAGTAGGAACTTGTTAATGAATTGCAATTGGCTGCTGCAAGGTGTGCCATTTTCCTTCCACTGGCACACCTATGCAAGAGGATTTTGTCAAGTATTATCTGTACTGACTAGCAGTAGCTCTCCAGGCTTTATCTGGACAGGCCCATGATTGAACCTAGGATGTTCTGCATTCAAGGCATGCACTCTGCTGATGAACTGTGGCCCTTTCCAATGATGCGGGGATCCATGATGGGGGCGGGTGGTCTCCTGCAGGATCTCTTGGGGGTACATTGGGTTCGGTTTCATTTTCCTGTACTTATTAGCAGCCTGCTATGGCTACTTTCATGATCAACCAAGCGATATTCTGGGAGAGAGTTTCCTTTACTCTTTCCCAGATCAATACTTATCCATTCCCTCTGAATTCACCACAAAATAGGAAAAGGATAATACAGCATAGATATATCCGTGGCTGACAGCATTTTTGTATGTTGCGTTGGGAGTGATGGTAGATGTGTGGAAGAATGGAAGAAAACGTTAAACACACACTTCTTCCCCAATCTTCAGAGCAGAACCATTTCATACACTGTGCCCACTTCGACTTATAGGATTGCATTCTAAATTTCAAAACCTGTAGAAATAGAGACTAGTTATCTAACGGGGGATCCAGTCTACCAATGAATGCCATTTACTTCAGTGAAGGAAGCTACATGGCAGCCTAGATTATGTCTGGGTTTAGTACACAAATACAGTGCAGGGCTGGTTTAAGAAACAGCTACGCAATATGGATGCTTTTTAACCACCATATATCCCTTTCCCAGCAACACATGCCAACAGGGGGAAAAAATTAAAAGTACTGCAGGCTGAGAAACTCCCTTTGTTTCCTATGTCTTGTTTTTTGCTTTAATAAGTAGATATTGCAGCATGTCAATACCTTTGCCATCATAAACCACCAGAGAGGGGAGACAGAATACAGCTGCCCACTTATAAGCAGAAGAACTTCCACAATGAAAGGGACAGGTTCTTTATGACCTGCAGTGACAGGCAGGCAATTTTCCAGACAGAATTTAAGGTGTTGTTCTTAACCCCTGAAGTACAAAATGGTTCAAGTTGCTTTTCTTGCTACAAAATACTCTTGCAACTGCTGTCAACAGAAGAACACAAGCTATTGACACCTTGGCATCCCATCCCCCCCGTCAAATATATATCTTCCTGGACTAGTTTGGGTAATAAACTCCCTATACTAAGAAGCTTCAGATAATTTTCCACTAGAACCACCAACTATAAAACAGTCCTTCCTTTGACTTCCCCAAAATAAAAAAAAATTATACTACGGATCTGTAGATTAATGGGTTGTTCCAGGCTTTTCAACTCTAATGTATTTTTCAGGAAATGTACTTAGTCCTTTGTGATTTCAAACAGAATTATTCCTGTTAAATTTGAATGTAAATGTATAAAGCACTTAAACAAACCATGTTTAAACTTGTTGGTTCCTCAGATGCAGATATTGCACATTAAGCAGGGAACACCCATTCATGAAAATAATGAAAACGGACACCAATGTAATAAAATCATTACAGGTTTATGGATTCTGGAACTTAACACAAACCATCCCCTTGTGTCCTTATACAACTGATTAAATGCTTCTGTGCAGTTTCTTTTTGATCTGCAATCTTTATACCACACTTTAGGTGCACAGTTTTGTGCTTTGAAAGAATGCTAGAAGCAGTTGGGGAAGAAAAGCAAGAAAGAGGCATGAATTGGCAAAGAACCAAGTATGACAACCGGGGACAAGGGGCACAATAAGGCAAGTAGTGAGATAAACTGTAGCTTATGGACTCTACCAGCAAGAATTTGCAAAACAGTCACATGGAAAGCATTGTGCAGAAACAAAAGGCAATAATAACACAATTGGGCATTTTTTTGTTTTAGAAGGCAGCCACAGATGGGTCTGTCATACTGCATGCTTCCTTTTTAGGAAACCTCTGCTACTGTCACTTTGCATCACGCTTGCAGACAAAGGAAGCTACAGGCTTAAGTGCAAGAGGGCAAGGGACTGCCAATTAAGTATGTGAATGCCCAAAACTGAGCCAGCAATTTTAATAGGTTCTGTTTGATCAACTGGCCGCCTGGAGTTTCAGTTAAACAATATGTTCTGTAGATTTCTTGTACTCTTTGATTTCAGTGGTAAATTTTATTTTTAGTTAGATGACATCACAACAACATAAAACCTTCCAATGAAACCCCCATTTTCTGTATGCAGATGCCTTCTTTTCTGGCATCCAGAAAACTGAGAGAAAGACATCCCACCTTTATAGCAGTCCAATGAAAAAAGTGTGCACCCAGTTGCTGTGTGTGCATATATTACAAATGAAACAACTAATTTATTATTTCCCTACAAATCAACAGTTTAACTCAAAAACATAAAAACAGATGCTGTTGGGTTGAGTTAGAGATGCCTCCCACTCAAGAGAATATCCTCCCAATTAGGCTACTACAAGTAAACAATTTCTTTACAGAAATGATTTACAGAAATGACCCATAAATTAGATTTTTAGCTTACCCCATCCTGAAAGTTTAAAGTGTGTCATGATATTTTTAAAAGCAATACCAAAAAAAACAATCAACTCTGAGTGCTCACTGGAAGGACAGATCCTGAAGCTGAGGCTTCAATACTTTGGCCATCTCATGAGAAGAGAAGACTCCCTGGAAAAGACCCTGATGTTGGGAAAGAGTGAAGGCAAGAGGAGAAGGGGACGCCAGAGGACGAGATGGTTGGACAGTGTCATCGAAGCTACCAACATGAATTTGACCAAACTCTGGGAGGCAGTGGAAGACAGGAGGGCCTGGCGTGCTCTGGTCCATGGGGTCACGAAGAGTCGGATACAACTTAACGACTAAACAACAACAACCAAAAAAAACAAAACAAAACAAAAAAACATTTACAGGATGTTGGGGGAGGAGAGACAAATCCTATGTAAGCAAACAAGCTCCTCTTTTATTTTCTGAAAGACACTACAATGACAGCTTAAAGAAAAAGTCATTGGAAAGATAGCCTCACGGATCTCTGGCAAGTTTTGGGGGAAAGCCCACCCACAGAATTGTTAAATGCACACGTTTGGATTGAAAGAATGCAAAGCTGAATGCCTATTGTTTTTTCCCCCTCCATGGGAAACTAAGTGTTTTTCATTTTTATTTTCTTTGGAAACATCTACAATACACACTTTAGAAATAAAACTAGCTCAACAGTTAATGGCACCCCAGCAAGAGCAATATCTTTCCATGAATTCCTATTGTTTAGCTATCCACACACACAAACATATATGTGCACTCAGTCTATAAATTTAAGAGGTATAAAACAAGAGAATTACCACGGAAGGAAAGCATTATAGAAGAGAAGATTGCTAGAAAGTACGGAAGAAAATGAAGTTATGATCCATGGGAAGCGCCCACAAAGAAAAAAAACGCTCCCTATCCCCGATCAGGCTGCTGGTTTTGTGTGACTGAAGTGACATGGGGGGTAACAAGGTTAGTGTAGGCCCTTTATCAGGTACAGCAATTAGGACTATTAATAAAAGGTGAGTCTCCTGCTCTAAGTAGCTTACAATCTAACTGCCAAACTGGAAGGAAGAGGTATTGGATCCAGGCCAGTAAAAGATTAGGAGCATTGCTTGCCTGGAAATACCAGGGATGGAACCTGAGGCCTTTCCTATACACTAAATGCTGAACGGGTTCATGTTTCTCTGGGCTATACAGTGAATCTGGGAGGTCCATGGCCAAAGCGACAGCTGTCCTCTGCTCCAGATCTATAAAGGCCTTGTGAGAGGTACAAGAACCAAGGCTGCATTTGATGTACTGCCGGTTCACAGTTATGTTGATCCTTCTCCCATTCCGGTTGCAGGCAAACTCTTTAGAGTTAAGTTGATACGAAGTATAATATCCCCCTGCAATATAACGTAGCTGTTTACTCTCCTTGAGGTGGATGGATTCTTTAGAGTTGTCTTTGAAGTTATCTATGGGCCTGGTAAGATGTCAGCCCCACTTACGAGGCCAGGTGGCTGTGCTGAAACAAGACCACAAGCATCTCCACAGAGGCCAATGTATGCTTGCAAAGGCTCCAGTATATTCCATGAAGGACAGCAGAATGGATATAAGGCATGTGACAGAGTCAGCTAACTGTCTTGCATCAGAAACCTTGGAAAAGTATTTAGGAAAGGGTCCTCCTTCCAGTACATTGGACTGACTAGATTCAAGAGCAGTCAAGAAACTGTCCTGTTTGAAAAACAAATCTGAGCAAAATATTATGTCATTTGACTGGGAGGTGGCCCATTGTTTTTACTAGGCTCAAAGCCCTGATAGCTTAGGTGGCACTGAGCAGCAAGTTGCATCCATGGAGGAGACAGAACACAGTAACTAGACACGGCAGGTACAGGTTCTTCAGGTTCCAGTTGGACTGAAATGGGCAGCCTACTGGGCTATAATAACCCACTGACCATCACAGGATTCTGCTGCAGACCACCAGAGGGAAGACCCGAACTTACTTTGGTTTCAACAGCCCCAGTAGTGCTGGTAGGAAGGCATGCTGGTTCTGCTACCAAATTTCCAGTTTGAGACCCCTGGTGTCTCATAGCCATGAACCCTTGGTAAGGCACAAGGTTTGTTATTTTCTCTTTCTTTTGCATTTGGAAGTTCATGGGTCCCTCTATGACAATTTGTACCCTGAAAAGTTGAATCAGGATTTTTGTATGCAGCTCCTCTCTCATTTCCTCCTCCTCCCCTTTGAAAAGCTAGTACCATACTGTGTGTAGGGTTACAGTTGCAAGCTCAAGCCTGACAAAAACCTGCTTCTGTTTTAAAAGCTAATTGTCACTGCAGAGCAATTTTGAAGCAAAGTGGTGTGCTTGGTGTTCTCATTTGCATGACAATACCCAGAATGCTCTTGCAGCTTCACAGCTATTTCATGGAAGTGCTGATGATGTGTCTGAGCTTTGGGAATAAACCCTCATACACTTCTGCTTTGTATGTGCTTTACATTCTCTTCTACAATGTGGTTTTAAAGGAGTGGGAAGGGAAATTAAAAGAATTAAGGACACACAGCATTACAAGTACAGCCTGGCCAATCATGGTTTGCTGCTATTGGCAATCCAAACAGTGGTTGGTGGGGTGGCAAATTTCTAAGAGCCATTGATTAACTGATCAGCAGGTTCCCCTGTGAATATTTTCTAAGTGCTGACATTAGTCATCTAGAGCTCTGTCAAGAGAGCTGTCACAATACATTAACTATCAATTAGAAAAATGAAACAATTAACTTCTAACATGCTGAACCAAACGAATAAGAAAACAGTTGAACAACTCTCATTTTATTCATCCTGTCTCGCACACTCACACATACTGTGCTTGTTGCATAAAATAAATTCACTACATTCATTTAATTCGCAGAATATCTCAGAGTGGTCTATTGTGTGGATTTCACTGCTGAGATGCTGTAACGCTAATTGTCAGTTCCCAATGATCAAAGTAATTTGGTTGAATAACTGGTTTACATACTATATTTTATTTTCCCCACCCTACCCCCCAAAAGAAGTTGGGTGGAGAAAAGTGTTATTAAAAAGAGATCATTTGAAGAGGAGGAAGTATTTTCATGATCACCTCAACTTTGTGTCAGTGTAACATGGAAAGGAAATTTTCTCTACAATAAACAGTGTGAGGAAATAACACATTGTTTACCATATGAAAAACAGGTAAATCTTGCACAATTTTTATATGGGAGAGAGGTTGCAGTTCAGGTTTAGTATAAATATATACTTTTCAAAATGGCAAACTGTGCATTTTTTTTAATTTTGCCATTCTTCTTAACTTGTTATGTGCCATCAAGTTGCTTCTGACTCATGGTGACCCTATGAATGAGTGATCTCCAAAAGGTTCTGTCCTCAACAGCTCTGCTCAGTTCCTGCAGATTCAAGCTTGTAGCTCCTTTTAGGGAGTCAGCCCATCTCATATTTAATCTTTCTCTTTTCCTGATGCCTTCCACCTTTCCAAGCATGATTATCTTTTCCAGAGAACACTGCCTTCTTACGATGTGCCCAAAGCCTCAGCTTCAACATTTTTGCCTCCAGAGATAGTTCAGGCTTGATTTGATCTAGGACCCACTTGTTCATCTTTCTGGCAGTTCAGGGTATTGACAAAGCTCTCCTGCAGCACCACAGTATCTTCTTTACTACTTCCTAAGTATTTGTTTGGTAAATAGTTGACATGAGTTGATTGATTGTCTTTCATGTTATTTTCCGGTTACTTCAAATACAAAATAAATGTCCACCACAACTGTCAGGAATCTTTGATATTTTTTAAAAATTTCATCTCCTACATTATTTTATTTTTAAGGCAAGTAACGAGCATGATATTAATCAAACTTCCAAATGCTAAAGTTTTAATTCTGTTTCTATTATTCAGAACTTTTTACTATAATATTAGTGTGCATGTTTATTCAGAGTTAAGTCCACAGTGTTTAATGTGGCTTGGTTCAGTGCTTTTAGTACTTCAGCCTTACTCAATGAGCTGTAATTTTTAAGGCTTCTGTCAAGTTCCAGAGAGTAAAAGCTGTACTAACAAGGGTCAGTTTCTCAGACAACGTCTGTTCAGCAGGGCTCATGGAAAACTAAAGCAATTAATCTGCAGTTTCAGAAAAATAATCTCTGACCAATTTTAAAAACTACCCAGCTTGTTAGTTAACCAATCATATTTCCCATTATTTTTTTCAGTACATAGAAAAAAATAATTAAACAACCATCAATCTACCTTTGTATGAAATCTTAAAAAAAAAAAAAAAAAAACGGACTTCCCTGCAGGGAGTCTATCAAGCCTTGGTACCAGACCCTGTAGCCTTGTGGACACACCTCATTATCTATTTGATTGAGGTTACCCAGTGCCAAAAGAAAAGTGCTTTGCACATGCTCAGAGATGCCATTACATTTAACTTCCTTTTATATATTTCAGGCCTGAGCCCAAGCCCCTTCTCCTACCAAAAAAAGAGAGATTAGAACAAGCCTAGGTAAAACAGGAATCATTCCATGGATCTGAAAGAAAAGTTCCTTTTGAAGTATTAACCCTCATGTTGGAATAATTTCAACAATCAACTGTAAGGACTAAGACGTGATATCAGTGCTACAGAATTCTACTTAACCTTTCAGTTGAATGCTGCCCTTTAAACTACAGCATCCACCAATTCCACAGTTTAGGCTTCTGTGGAAAAATTATTCTCAGCTATTAGTTGAATTAATTAAACAGACTGTTATTCCTCTGAAAGAAATGGTCAAAATTAGCCATGGAAAAGTTATTCCTAGTCATCCTTAACTTTCAAAGGATTTCAAAAGGACTTTTAAAGTCACTAAGGTTCCTGCTCTGATAATCTATTTATTCTCTAAGCATATATTCCAGAGACCTAACCTTTTGGTTGCATCACTTTCTCCACTCCCCACTGAGTTCAAAGGGAGATTACAAGCAGTTAATGAAATGGCCCATTCTGTTTAGGAACTTAGTGTTTATTGTCTTTGTCTTTTCCGTGGGAGCTCAGAGGATGAGCTTAGGGGAGAAGTACAAGGCTTGTTTAGGGAAGCAGGAAACTTATTTCTTTAAGATAGGGTAAAGTATGATTTTTAAAGTTTTGCTTTCCTATTTGTAAATATGTAAGGGACGTGGTGGCACTGCGGGTTAAACCGCAGAAGCCTCTGTGCTGCAAGGTCAGAAGACCAGCAGTCGTAAGATCGAATCCACGCAACGGAGTGGGCTCCCGTCGCTTGTCCCAGCTCCTGCCAACCTAGCAGTTCGAAAGCATGTAAATGTGAGTAGATAAATAGGTACCACCACGGTGGGAAGGTAACGGCGTTCCGTGTCTAGTCGCGCTGGCCACATGACCACGGAAACTGTCTTTGGACAAACGCTGGCTCTATGGCTTGGAGACAGGGATGAGCACTGCCCCCTAGAGTCGGACACGACTGGACTAAATGTCAAGGGGAACCTTTACCTTTACCTAAGGACAATGTTGTGATTCTGGACCTGTTCTTTTTACTGACAACTACTTGTTTTGTCCTTTTCTTTTTCTTTATATGTTTTCTTTAATAAACTTTAAAAATTGCAAATCTGGTCTGCAAGCTACCTAAGAGAAGAGGAGGCTTTATTTTCCAGTACACTTGGCCATTCTGAGGAGTTATACATAACTGTCAAAGAGCAAGAAGGGTGCAACCTCTTGCCTGAGAAGAGCAGATGAACTGGCCTGTTTTGTACCTTCATCTGTAAAGGTACAGATCAATTTTAAAGTTATTCCTCAATATGTGGGAGTTTTATTAACCAAAAGCAGAATTTGATCCATAGGATCCAATACCTGATTTTGCTTCACCACAACTAATTTATAAGATGCAGACAGGAACCAAAGCTGCATAGGCTAAGAAATAAGCAAAAGTGTTCATGACTATCACTGCATACAGTTCAACAGAAAAATTAAAATAAAACCACATTCCTCCACACTGGTTCTCTCAGTTAGATCAGGTTATATAAGTCACTAAAATAACCTGATCTAACAGAAAACCAGTGTGGAGGAATGGATAACCTATCAGACAAGGACCTGAGTTCAGATCCCTGCTCAGCCTTGGAAAAGCACTGGAGGGCAGCAATGATAAACCACTCCAAGGCATCTGGAAGTAATACAATGAGTTTAACTGCAGTCAAGGGAAAAGGCAGTCCTGAGTAACTATCTTCTTTTTTTTCCTCATCCTAATCAATTGGTGCAGCTTTCCACGTGTGGAAACACCTGAGGGAATTTTGATGGTAGCAGCCATAAATTGATAGCTAAGTACTCTCTTAAGAGTGAAGTGTCATAAAGGCTGAGATTATTTCTGAAACTCATTTCTAACTAACTCTATGAGAAACCTGTTGTTGTTATTACTGTAATGTTCTAGAAGTGTTAACTTTAGTGTTAATACAGCACACAGCATCACTCAAATATTCCTGGCAGTGCATGCACAGCATCTCAGTAATCCCTACAATAGTTCTACACTGAAGGTCAAGATTATTACCCCCATATTCCAGTTAACGAAGGAGAATAGCAAGGACTGAGAGTTGGCTAAGGCAACTAAGTGAACTTACAGATGAGGTGAGATCAAACATCACAAGTCATGCTCTGAGCACTGCAATACAGGGACGTGTTACATGAAGATACCCAAAATGTCTCTGAAGCAGCTTCATTCCCACTACACACTTCTCAAAGGACAAATGTATTCACAGGACTGCTCAAATGACTTTCACTGAAAAGCAATTAAAAACTCTGAAAAATCTCATAACTCCTGGAGATGACATAACACCCATTAATCACAACGTTCAGTGAGGTCACACCTGTGAATTATGAGGTGAATTCAGAACTGTTGTTCATAAATTAAAATCAGATTTCCAATGTGTTCTAAAACTTGCCTATTGATAAGTAAGGGCTAATGCAATTGCACTATTGCTTTTAAAAAATCTACTAATTGCACATATTATGTGGTTTCAAAAAAGGGCAGGGTAGTCTTTATTCTGAATGGCATAAAAACATCTCTTCACAGAATAAAAGATAAACACTTCTAAGCAGCTGTATGAATAACTCATAATGCATAGTAGCGTGATTATCCGGTGACAACCACACCTTGTGTTGAGTATAATTGCTCAATTATCTTCTGCTACATCAACCAGAAACAAACTCTCACCAGGGCTGGGAGTGGGGTGGGTGGGGGTGGATGGGAGAGAACTCCAGAAGAGGAGTCTGCTCAGAAACAAACTGCAACTTCACACTTTAAGATCTGACCTCCAACTGCCAGACATGGATGTGTATAATTTCATATCCATTAACAGAATGGTTGAATGGATTTGTTCACATATATGCACTTTCATTATGCATATATATTGTTATGTACACATGCAATTAGGCATGCAAGCAAATGTGTGGCAGTTCAGGACTTTGATAACAGAACCATGTTTATATTCATTAGGGATCTCTACATGATTAAAGGAAATGTTGCTATGGTTATTCAATGGGCACTAGGACCTCTGAGTTAGATGATCAGCATATGTGACAATTAGCATTTTAAAAGCCCCTGTACATTAGAGGGTTATAGATTAAGCCTCATATTTGTTCTCCTCACCTCCTCACTAGTTTATTTTCATAGAAACAACACTTGGAGTACAGAACGGGCATAAAGTCACCTGCCTAGAACAGATTACTATAGAGCTGTTTTCTCACTGCTCTAAAGGACAAAAGGGCAGAAACACCCTAAGGATTTTTCCCCCAAATGACTTCTTTAGCAAATAAAAGTATATTCTATGTAAGGAGGCCATGTCACCTAGTCCATGAGCTGTCTCTGTGGTATGATGATGATGATGATGGTCTGTGGCATGCCACTTGTAAAAAGGAGGACACTAATCATGAGAAGCCAAAGGCCAGGTAAGATAACATAGACTGAACTGGCATTCCAAATCATGTTACTGTAGGCTTCAGCTACAGATGTATCAAAGGGACATCCTGGTGGTGCCATTAAAATTCATCTCTGTATGCATAACTTACTTTGTCTTGGAAAATGCCACAGATTCATCTTATTTGAAAAGTGGAATGTATACAATAGCACTCCTCTGGGAACTGTACAAAAATGGGCCTTTTCTTTACATCTGCAATTTTAAGACTAATCCACATCAACTCAAAAATTACCATGAAATTGTCTGAAATGAGTTGTCATAAAGACATACTCTTTTTCTGCCTCTCTTTCTCTGCCTTTCTCTTTGTTATGGTTCTGTAGGTTATTGTTTTTTAATGTCCTGGCACCTTGGCTCTGTAATTGGTGAAGAAATAATGTGTAAAACTCAAAAGTTAAGTTATAAAAAGGCGTTTTTAAAACAAATGATTTGACAGCTGCAAATGCTGGATAACACCTAGATGCATTATAGAAACAGTGTGGATAATTACTTTTTTTTCTGAAGGGAAAGGCTCTGTGGACCAAGGACCTCTCTGAATTTTCCTGCAACCCAGTTAAATGTGCAGTAATCCAAATCCTGTTGTCACCTCAACCAGAGTGTCTTTATCATCTATACATCAGTAAGAATGATGGGTGACGTCCCATGATTCCAGCAGTCTCCCTTTGAAGAAGCCACATGCTAATTATTGCACTAATTATGGTTTTTGAATATCCAAATGAAATAAGCAGTCTACAGGAGGTACAGGGCAGGCATAAACCTAAGACTGAGAAAATACTAGTTAGTACATTCATCACTGTAAACTGACACACTGAACATGCTTAAAAGAAGTAGAGGAAACACATTTAAAAGACAAGCATCTTCAATAATTAGGGTTCCATACGGGGGGGGGGGGGAGAGAAAGAAATGTTATTTCTTAATGGCAAGTGCATTTAAACTGTTATCTAAAGATCTGAAGGTAAGCCTGCTTAATTCACTGCTTCTTCTTTTGTTATTAGGAAAACATAATTGTTCCAAATAATTAGCACTAGAGTACATCACAAGCTGACAACAAAATTATAGAAATCTTCATATTCAGATCCGTCTAGCTGGCTATTAGGAACAGTTTCTGATCATAACCCATTAGCTGAAGTGCTGTGAGTTCTTGATTGCCACCAAATAACCTCAGATATCTGCTTAAGTTAACAGCCTCTATTTAGTCAAGAGTTTCCTTGACAGTAAAAATTGCTTGGAATTTTTACAGCTGCCACACAAAAGAACAGTATCAGATGTTGTGTACTTGGAAGATCTGGTGTTAAAACTAATTGAAAGATGTGGATTTTTCTTAACCCTTTGCTTTCTACATAGAAAAAGCAGAGACAGGATTTTAGTTTCTGACTGTGACACCATGGCCATTCATAGTTATTCAAAATTACAGTGACTGCTTTTCAAATGTCTCTTTTTATGGTGCTCCTGCTAATTACCTATTGGTTGATAACAGATTGTTGTTTTTTTAAAGTACACACACAATTGCTCCCCTTGTTCCTTCCCTTCCTATTTAGCTTTGATCAAGTTGTTCTACATTTTGTTTAACGCAATCCAAAATCTATTTTCTCTCTCTCTTTGTTCCTTTTGTACAACCTTATGTTAGTATAGATACGCTGTAATTTATTTTTATATTCTTATCTGTCATAAGGCAAACAAACCACAAAAAGGGAAAGCTTATTTGAAAAGATACTGAAAAGCAGATACCTAAGCCAAATAAATACTGTATAAAACCTCAAAATGAGGAAATGGTGTGAGAAAGGGTACATCTCTTTATATTTTAGCTAAAATTGCATGTTCTATTGATAATATAATGCAGAGGGGATGGAAACGTGTTTAAATAGCCAATCTAACATTTCAGTTATCTATAATATGATTTAAAGCTACTTTCAAAATATTTTTAAGATAATAGCTTAGTTTATAAACCTGCAAAGCTTTATGTCAATTCCCAGAAGGGATAACTTTGATTACTAGAGTAATTAATGATGCTGGATAGTAATATGGATTTTCTGTTAAGATTTGAGTTGGAACTTAATTAGTCTTCACATTATGATTTGCTGATTAATTATGGATATTTAGTTATAAAGAGAGATGTTAATTATTAATCTCAAAAATCATCTAGTATAATTAACTAAACTGTAGATGTTGGCTACCTTTCCCCTTGTGAGCTGTGTGTGTGTATGCACGTGCACACTCAACACAGACCAGATTCCTACAACTAGTCCTCAAAGTGTGCCCACTTTTATTGATTAAAACATAACGTATAAATAGGAAAACAGTACATCAACCATGAGCCTGACTGTTGTTGTTTAGATACAAATTTACAGAGTATATATTCTTACAATAAATTACAACATATTACAATATTCTTTCACTTTAGAAAAAAGATCGAGTTATAAAAAATCCAGTATGAGCTTTAATTTGGTATAATGTTGAAATCATGTCTTAATCTTAGTGCTGTGATGTTCTTCCATGATTGATGGCCTTTGTCAGTTTGCATGTTAAGCTGCAGAATGAATTGCAGTCTTGCTACAGATATCTTTATTTTCCAACCACCAGAAGCCTGTAGCAATGCCAAAAAAAGTATTAAAGCAAAACCACTAATTAGCATAATGGAGCAGTTCACTTATAGCACAAAATCAGCCCACTTTAAAAAAAAGCTATGATTTTTTTAAAAAACCTCATATTTCCCTAAATTGTGCAGAATAAAATCTGGCTGTTATTTCAAAAGGGGGACGGGGCTGTGATTAGGAAAAAAGGGTTAAACCAGAAAGCATCATCAGCATTTCAATGTCCTGGAACTTACCCTAGTAACACAGACTCTGAACAGAGATCTGTTTACATTATCTCTAGGATCATCTTGACAATATTTATTCTCTATTTACCTAAATGAGGCAATATGATGATATTTATTGCTTAGAATGGCTAAATATAGACTTTTCCTGAGCTCTCAGTACCATAGTGGGAGGTTTTGCTCTAATCTACATCTTTAAACTGACAAGCTGGAGAATTCCTAATGAATGCCTCTTTTCATCTGGATGTCTGTGTGTATTTGACAGTATAAATATTTAGCAATATCGGAGTCAGCTTGTGATTTTACCCAGATGGACTGACTGATGCTTCGGCTTGACGCTGCCAAAGACAATCCACGTCGTTATATAAGCAATCCCTCTTACTTCCTAAGAAGCAATTAGGTGGCCAAAGGCAGTAACCCAAAAATAGTGGAAATACTTCTGGTAACAGCTGACAACTCTGAGGGACAAATAAAATATGGCACTCACATTTTTACTAGCTTGCTTTCAGAAATCATGGGATTAAATTGTTCACTTCCAAAAGTATGCATAAATTGCAGGGTTTCCTGTTTCTGTAATTTGCAAGAAACTAAAGTACTAATCAGTCCATTTCACCTTCGGAAAAATGCCACCCTTGTCATTTTTCTAAAAAATGCATGCCCAAGCACCAGTATTATTTTGAGCAGGGTAGGGAAGGCAGCTGCCTGTTTATAACTTATAGTGCAGTCTAGTTAAAATGTTTATTAGGGGTTTAAAATATGATTTAGGGATCAAACCCACACTTAGGCAGAATGCCTGGAATACATTGTATGACATGCATCATTCTTGCCTGCTCTCATTTTTCTGGTTTTAAAAAAAAGAACAGGTGGGTATCATACCTTTTCCTGGCTCTGCAACACTTTTAAAATAAATAAATAAATAAATAAATGAGAACTACACTGTACTTTTACAAGTGATCAACAGCTTTGTGCATGCCATGGCTCTTTTGACTTAATATATGTCCTAAGAACTCACTTGATCTCACTTTTTTAGTATAGACACATTGTACTGCATTGTACTGTAAGCCTGCATGCATGCTTGTAACAAATCACACCTTCTACAACCCTGTACTTCTAGAAATGAACATCAGTCCATTCTTTTTTCACTCAGTGAAAGATGCATGATATGATTCTGTCCAGTGTTCCTATCTGTGTAGATTTTAAGGAGGGGCATGCCTTTGTGTATGAACACAGGACAATAGTCATACATTCATTTTGGTAAAAGTGCAATTCCACGGACAAGTGGGAACAACGATGATTGGTAATGAGATGTACATAGCAAGCTGTTGTTGCCACTTTCTAGGTATAACATGCAGCAAGTGGAAGAACAGAGAACATTAGCTATGATGCAATGATGCCTTTTAACAATTTCTATGGCAATTTTTGAGCGCTTATTTTTAATAATTACAACAATGATAATGGTAGCCATAATAAAGTACTAGCTGCGATGCAGAAATAAATATATGCTGTTTTCTGCTTATTAGATATAACTACTAATACCTTCATTATTGACCAAATATTGAGCACTGGGATCTGCAGTAAGATTCAGCAGCCTCTGTTCACTTGGTCATTTCGTACCTGGATTTCAATTAAACTGAGCTGAGTTACACTGCTCTGTTTATTAATGTGGTTATTACTGGGCGGATAGCAGGGGTGGTGCTAAACACAATGTGAAAAGAGAAGTGCCATGTTACTGAAGACACAGTTACAGAGTTTGACTGAGCTGTGGGCAAAAGGATAGCAAGTAGGATAACTAAGCATGAAATAATGCATAGAATGTGTATCATCAGAGAACAGAACAAGTTAAACATGCTGGGATTTCTTTGCTCAGATTTCAAGTTTGTCATCTTGGAAACGGCATACATTTACCAGAGCAACTGAAGAAGTCAGAAACCGACATGTTTTGCTGAAACATTTCTGTTTGTAAATCAGTCTTATAAGTGTGTGCATACACTGTACACATACATTCATAAACAGAAACACATACTTTATGGCCTGATATTTACTAAATACTGAAAGCACGGATGAAAAGATGCAAATATAACAGACATAAGAAAGAAGGTTTTGTAGGATTTGCATAAAGGAAGTTAATTGGGTCGCCTAGGTTTTCATTTTAAGAAGATGTGACTAAGAGCATGGAAGCATGTCAGTAATTCAGTAGGTCTGAGAAGGGACACAGAATTGTAGTGAGTGGGTGGAAGAAACAGGATCAATAAGGTGCAATCCCCCCATTATACTATATTGACCTGTAGCTACTCCATGTGTCTGACATACAGCCTGTAGAAAAAGCTGAATTTCTGTGATCTAAAAGGCAAGTAGTGCGTGATGGGAAGAAAAGTGATGGAATGCAGTGTTTTAAAGTTTCTGCTACAAGCTTCTGAAAAGGCTGAAGTGAGAAATTATGAGGTCTGATGCAGCAGCATGTTGTGTAAACTGTATTGTTTTACAAAATATGCTATCAGGAAGAAAATGTATTAGCTCTAATAAGCCAAAATGGTGTGATTCATTGCTTAATTTCAGGGTACCAGGCGATAAAGTATATCAAGTCTGTCACAAGTAATTTTTGCAGTGGCATGCTATATGAAAAATTAAATGTCCAAGTGGCTACCAGTGAAAAGCTTCCATTTTTCTTCTGTGAATGAATATTACTTACTCTAATGATGTATAATAGCCTGCAACTACATTTAACCTGTGTATAAAATGGCAGCACAGACTGTTTACCTAGAGTTATGAAGAAGAAAACAGCAAATCAAGCAAAGGAATCTGGAGTGTACATTAACCTCCCACATGCCAACATAATTTCCCACAACAGATGATCTACAACAGTGTCTCTGTATTCCTTTTATTTATTTATTTAGTCTCTGTATCACACAAATAGCTTAAGCTTCAAGTATGTAACATGTCAAAGCATGTGTGATAAATTGATGCCAAAATGTAGCTAATTAATAAATTTGATGCTGTTTGGAGTTAAACAGATGCTGTTTCAACTGCAGCTATTAAAATATAATTATACCGTACATTCCTCAAATGCACAGGTATACTATAAATTAAAATAGATTAAAGGGAAAAATGTAATAATGCACTCTAATTTTAATAATAATAATAAAGTATATTTGGGGATGAAGACTTAACTTATATACTACTATATAAAATAAAGTCTTGTAGCCAATGTTTAAAACACAGCAAAAAGAAACAAGGAGATCACTGGGGTTTCAGGAAATGTATAAAAATATTACATGGATTTAAAAAAATACATATTCTTTAAGAAAAAAAACAATATTGTACCACTTAAACTAAATCATGATTTCATTACTGAATGTATTTGTATATGTGACATCTATAGTAGCTGTTAACCCTAGGTGTTAGAATGAGCGTAATTTTATAGTGAACATATTTTAACACTAGCTTTTGTTAGATGTTGAGAATACAACAGTTCAACTGCCTTTGTGTTGAGGAAAGGAGTTCTTATTGCCTTATTTCTTTTCCTATTGTTTTAAACTGATATATCTAGAGGGAATCAATTGACGGGGGCGGGGGCTGAAGTTAGAAAATTCTATCATTTTTGAAGTAAAGTTTGAGAGAATCTGATTAGATCTCACACTGCAATACCAGGTATTCAGTTTTTGCCAAAGGGCCAGCTATTATTATTAACATCATTTGTCTGAATCATTACTCTGCACCTTGGTTCAGCAAACACTATGAAGATGGCATGGTAATAAATGACCGCAGGATTCTTTCCTGCTTTGGCCTGTTTTTTATCTGCCACCTCTCTACCGTCAGCTCCATCTTTCTGAACCTCTCTGAATCCCCAACAGGGACGGGGCGTCTATTTGTTTTCCACTAGGTTACCACACTGTCTATTGTTGTTTGCACTAAAGGGTACAAATTCAATTCATTCTTGTGACATAAAAGCACTGATACAGTAAATTTTTTGCCCAAGAGAAAACACAACAAAGTTGCTGAATACAGGCTATGATGTGAACCGCTAGTATGCATGTGACGGAGCTTTCCAAGACAGTGTTACTTACTGAATGTTATATATTTTTACCTCTGGCAGAATCCAAGCAATCAAACAGACCATTCTATACTTGGATTAACCTTCGCAAATTGGCTTTCAATGAAGGACAGTTAAATTTGTAAAAAGGGTTAAACAGTAAAACCTGCCAGAGCAATATGTATCTAGGTGTATACAGAAGACAAAATAATGGATTGAGAGGTAAAACAGCCAATCGGAGATGCCAGCTGTAAGAAGCCAACCACGTTTGCATAAACATTACTCAGTATAAAGCTATTTCCTTGGTAAGACAAATATTAATGCAGAAAAGTGACAATATCCAAACTAAGAGGAAATCTAAACAGTTGGTGGGTGGCTGAATGTCATCAGGAGGTGTGTAGGAGCACTAACTGTACCTTTGTCCATGGAAACTGGCTGGTACATTGGTCAATTTAACTACTATTGCTACCAAATATGTAAAAGATCACCAGCCTATAATCTAAATAGATCAACCACAGTGAACAAACTGTGGATACTGTTCCAATGTTTCGTACAGCTCAAGATACACAGATTAATTTTTAAAAGCTAAGTTGCATAATGAGTACATCCGAGCTGAATGACAAAGCAGAAGCACTTTCCATTACAACAGAGGAAAAAACTTAAAAGAACTGCAATATCTCTGGTGATTCAGGCAACTTCTTAAAAGATCTGCCATTCTTAAATTCTTTGCCTACGTCCTTTCTTTTATATCGTACTAAGAAAGCAGGCTAAACCAAGGACTCCATTCACAACATTTTAATGTCCCAATATGTATAAATATTCTGTGTAGGTAACTGTTGGGCAGTAACTTCCCCCTGCCAAGGGTATCGTGTATTATTACTTTTGGCCAGATATGATACTCAACGATGTCAACGGAGAATGCCAACTGTTTAATCCACACCAGAGCCAATAAATACTTCTTAAAAACTGCATTAGGAATCCTATAATGCTTACAGCTCCTGAAACATTACCTCATATGCATCTTTCACCAGCTTTCTGCCAGAAATTAAGAAGCTATCACTTGAAAATCACTGCCTAATCTGTGCTAAAATGGATTTTTAATGAAAGTTTAATGAATGATAAATACTTGTTTCTTGATAAATGTTTAATTATGGCAATAATTACCAACTGCTGAAAACTACTGTTGTGTTAATAATGGCATTTTAGTACACAAGCAGTTCCATGAGTCATGGGGCTGTGCAAGATCAGAATTCCATCTGTCTAATGCAAACTAGCAAAACAAAAGAAAAGTATGGTTGTTGTGGGTTTTTCGGGCTCTTTGAAAAAGAAAAACCCACAACAGTCATCAGATCCTGGCCGTGAAAGCCTTCGAGAATAAAAAGAAAAGTAATTAATAATTTGACAAATTACTCTATATTCTTTAAAATGATTCCCTTTTGTGAAAAAAATATCATTGATTCCCTTCTCAATAAGAAGAAACAAATAGACCCTGAAGAACTGTAGGAATTTTATGTGTCATCAATGGCTTGAATTCCTAAGCTTATGAGTAATATAATAAAATACCTCCTTTCTTAAAATTATCCCTCTTAGGAAAGGGATCCCTCATCAACATCTCCTGCTGCTGTCATTCCAGGTAGTTTGATTTTGCCTCCTAATCCCCTGGCTACAATTAGTTCATTATATTTATTTTAAACATTTATTTCCCACTCTCCAGTCAACAATCCTTCCCCAGCTGTTTACAGAATAAAATTAGAATAAAACTGTTTAAAAGCAGAGCTAACCATCATCCTGTGCTAAACAAACATAAAAGTTCAATCTAAAGTCCTGAGCAAATATTAAGGGTATTGATAATGGATTAAATAAAAACAAACACATCCAGACAATGTTCCAGAACTGGGGGTACTTCAACAAATATGCCTTGTTTCCATACACAAACCATCTTACATTTAGATGGACTAATCGGCCAACTTCAGTTTCTCTCTGTTCCTTGTTTTTCCAATGGTAAATTTATTTCATCCCATTTCTGCATTAGTTTATTAATTTCTTTTCTGAAGTCTGAATTAAGTTCATACCTATCTTCACTCACACTTGCTTTACTGCCTTCCATCTTCAGAACCTCAGGGAGGTCAACATTGCAGTTCCTGCTATCCCCAACCTGAAATTCTGTGTATTTTAGGGTGCTGCTGAATGTGGTAGGACAGACAGTAGTTATGGGAGGCCTCCTTTACACCCCCCAGTGGATTTGCAAACTAGCAATCCTCTTACTTAATTTATATTCCCTTTCTTTTACTGTGCAAGAGCCACAACTGAAATGATCATGTGACGTATCTATCACAGTTTGGTTGTCCTGGTACATATAAACTGAAAACATGAAAAGAAAAGCAGAAGAAAAGCAATGTAGAACACATTGTAAAGGGTTCTGTTTCTGTTTTAGGTGTAGTTTCTATGTGTATGATCCTATACTCTTTTCCTGAATGATTATATTAAAAGAGAGATTTATGCTGATATATGTTTACATTACTGATTGCTGCAATAAATATAAGTATAAGAAAAAGCTAAAGGTTATGTAAAGTTAATGATATACTTCTGTGTAGTTCTGTATGGGTTTCTATTATTTTCATTATTTAAATCTCTTTCTCTCTCTCAGCATCTCCAGGTAGAACTGCACACAAAATTACAATACAGTATGTCAGTAGAAGCAGAAGCCTCTGTGCTGCAAGGTCAGAAGACCAGCAGTCGTAAGATCGAATCCACGCGACGGAGTGAGCTCCCGTCGCTTGTCCCAGCTCCTGCCAACCTAGCAGTTCGAAAGCATGTAAATGCGAGTAGATAAATAGGTACCACCTCGGTGGGAAGGGTAACGGTGTTCCATGTCTAGTCGCGCTGGCCACGTGACCACGGAAACTGTCTACGGACAAACGCTGGCTCTATGGCTTGGAGACAGGGATGAGCACCGCGCCCTAGAGTTGGACACGACTGGACTAAATGTCAAGGGGAACCTTTATCTTTATGTCAGTAGATACATAAGAATATCTAGAAAATGTTCAGAATTGGAATGTAATGTATACCTCCACTGGAGCCAAGTCATGCACAGGCGGTTGCCTATTTGCCTGCCTCTCCCGGATTCAGGCAGGCAGGTGGAGGCCCTAAATGACACTTCCCACAAGGCTGTGCTGGGGGCGAGACATGCAGGGTGATTATTACGCCCAACCAACCCCAACAAGTCCTCTTTCTTCATCAGCAACCTGCCCACTCGTCCTGAGGCCAGTACACTGCCTAAGTTCTAGAGGACTGGATGGTTAGTGGATGGAGAGGCTTTACCAATTTTGCTTCCATACAAGTTACCCTGCAGGCGCCTATAGGTCCAAATAGAAATGGAGGAGATGAAGTGGGTGGGACAAGCAAAGATGATCTGCATTTCTTGTTCATTTGTTATGCTGCTGTTTCAAATTCAGAATAAAAAAAGTTGACTATTCACTCAGTCTTACTGTAGTTCTACAAACAAAAGTGTTTCTGCTCAGTTAACATAGAGATGGCTAGAAGAGAGCAGCCTGTCAAACTTAAGAGAGCAGCCTCTCAAACTTGCAGAGCAAATAGATGTAGGTCAAGCCACAGGCAGATTCCTCTAGCAAAGATGTAGACAACAAGCAACCCCTGTCCCTTTTTGTGGACCTCGTTGCTGGTGGTGGAAGTTTCTCAGGAGCTTCATTCAGCTTGAAACCAAGGCATACACTCCTTCCTTGCCCACAACATGATGTGGTCAACACGATAATAAACACAATGACAGCAGGGATTAGATGTGGCCTCCTGTGTATTCAGGTGGTCTGTGTGCCCCTCCCCACACCTGGAGGTTGCACAGCCCTGCTTCTATCAACACTGTAAGGTGCAGATGCTTCATAAGGCAAAGTTGAAAAGGACCATGGAGAATGTTGCTGGTAAGCCTGCACAGTCTGCCAGTGGGAACGGCTTTAAAAGCAAATTTTAAAGCAATAAACCAAATGTATTTATTTATTTATTTATTTGAAATATTTTTATTTATTTATTTAAAATATTTTTTACCATGCCATTCTCCTTAAAAAGGACCCAAGGCGGCATACATCGCTAAAAGACAATATATAAAGCTAAAAACAGCAAGCATAAAAATACAAAAAAACCATCACAATGAAGAAAAAGAAAAAATTTTCATCTTGTGTGCATGTGTGTGTGTGGTTTTTTTTTTTTTCTTATTTGCTATGTAAGAATGAACCAAGCCAGGATACAACAAAAATATAGACTTTTTGGTTCTGTATTAAATGGATTGAGAAAAAAAAACAACTCTTTTTAATTCAAGCAATTGTTCAGAGAAGTATTGCTGCTAATCTACACAGATAAGTCCTAGTTAAGTGGCTGCATAGGATGGTGGAAAGTTACCAGTTGTTATCTAGTGGGTTATACAGTTAAGTAGTCTAGCGGTGTACACGTTTAAAAATATATTTATTTATTCACCAACACTATAATGGAACTTTGAATCAGTCTACAGTCTAGTATAATACCCACCGTTAATTATGCATTTGTAGACCTATTCCCACCTTTCTGTCCTGGGCAACATTTGAAGGAAAACAAATTATAAAAGCTCTGTATGCAGCACAGAAACAGAGCTGCTCCCTGGAATTTTGCAGGGATGGCCTCTTCTCTGCTTTAATTTCAGTGTACACTAATGGGGGAAGGGGAGAAGGGGACCTGACACCTTCTCTCTGTCTCCTTCCACCTTCTGCACTAATCCACCATGCAAACAATTAAGGATAGTTAATAGTTAAGCTTGCCTGAAAGGAATCCTCTTGTGTTCTTCTTATCAGGCAGCTCAAAAAACTGCCCTCAGGGGAAGACTGAATTACTATGTAAATGTGCCTGTTCTCCACCTGCTCTGCTCTGACCTTGCTGTTCCCACCTATTTGTGTATAAAATGCTAAAAAGGTGCAGAAAAAGGTGCTTCAGAGCAGGTGCATCTTGTGAAAGTGGGAATGTAAATCCTGGCTTGGTTCATTCTTACACAGCAAATGAGAACACAAACACACACACAATCTCTCTCTCTCACACACACATTGTTCTTGCCTTGAGATGGCAAGACTTCTTTTTATTGGTCATGGAGAGATTTTGTGCATTTTCCAAGACAATTTCTATGCTCTTCTGTTAAATTTCCCTTACAGGAAATCATAGTAACTGTTGCCTTCTTGCATGAACAAGCATTGAACAGATTGTTTTTCTTTTTTTATCAGTCAAATGTTGTGCTTACTATATGTATATGCTTAGCTTCACAGAGGGAAAAGGCATTTATTTTGTGCAAGATATTTTGCACAAAATGTGGAAAAAGCATTGAAAAAAGGTACTTGCTATCTCATTCTTATGCCAAGCATGGGAACTCTTGCAGAGTCTTTGGGATCCTCAACAGGCTATATCAAGATGGTGTGTCTTGACCAAAATCAAAACAAAGGCAAGATCTACATCTCCCTTTTCTCACAATTTTTGTAGTTAATGAATGTATTGTTTCTATTGTTAACATGTGGGTAATTTAAGGCAACTGTCCTCTTAAATTTGGACAGCAAGAATGTGCCATTAATTGCTGCCTCACAGCTGTGGAGTTTCCACCTTCTGGAGATACACAAAGCCCAAGGCCAATCATCCTTAAAACAGTTTAAAAATCTATGTCACCAGGCTAGGTATCAAAACTTAGGGTTACATCTGCAGAGTGCAAAATCATGTTGGTGTAACTTTATGCCAAAGTAACCTAGATTGGGCACCAGGCATATTTAATCTAAACCAACAGAAAACGTCCTGCCCCGCTCTTTCAGGTTCCAAGTTTCCCTTGGGCTTTCCTTTGCCCTAGGGAAGCCTTTGAGAGCCTTGGGATTGTGGGGCAGCATTTAATAGTAAAAAATCACCACTGAATCACTGCTGGTGTCAGCAATGCAGCGGCAATTTTTTTTAATATTAATAACACCCCGAGGCTCCTAAAGGCTTCCCCGGGGCAAAGGGGAGCTCTAGAAAGTCTCAGAACCTGTAAGGGTGATAGAAAGGTTTCCATTACTTTAAATTAAATATTTCTGACACCCAATTTAGGTTATGCCAGCATAAATTTACACAACAGAATTTTGCCCAGTAACATTTTCATGTGACGGACTTTTAAATTCAGTATTGCTAAAGGTGTGTTTGTTGCCTTTAACTTGTAACACACTGTATGTGGGGCTGCCTTTGGAAAGTGTTTGAAAACTCCAGCGGTTCTAAAATGTTGCAGTCAGATTGCTTAACTTCCCTGTTACAGCAGCTCCACTGGCTGCCGGTCCATTTCTGAGCAATTCAAAGTGCTGGTTTTAACCTATAAATCCATAAATGGCTTGGGTCTACGCCATCTAAAAGACTGTATCTCCCTCATGAGCTTGCCCAGGCATTAAGCTGATCAGGGGAGGCCTTTCTCTTGGTCCCACCAGCCTCACAGGTGCACTTGGTGGGGACATGGGAAAGGGTTTCCTCTTTCTCTGCTCCCAGGCTTTGGAACTTCCTCTCATCGGAAGCTAGAATGGCCTTTTTTTAAAAGGGATTGTTGTGCTCTTTTGTTTTTAAATGTGTTTTTAGTATTGATTTTATTTACCACTCTTGATATAATACTTGTTTAATTTTTTAAAAAAAATATTTGTTTGCTTACTGGTTTTGGCTTTTAAATATTGTCTTCTAATTGTTGTAAGCTGCCTTGCGTCCTTTTAAGGAGAAAAGTGGAGTAAAAACAAACAAACAAACAGTTGCTCAGTGCAAAAAACAATGGAACCTGATTCACCATGGATTCTGTCAACATGGTGAAGTAGGCAAGATGGTGGAAAGTAAAGCTACATAATCTTGAAGCCCGTACCTTGGACAGGACCTGCAACACTGTTTCAGACCCATGGCTTTCAAACTATGAGCTATAGCAGTGGTTCCCAACTGTCACTGCGAACCGGTTGGGGGAGGACGGGGTCCGTTTGCGGGGAAGGCGGGGCACCCCGTGCTCATGCGCATGCATGAAGAGGCGGGGGCGCTTGCACACATGCACTTGTGTGCATGCGCGAAGGGGCGGGGGCGCTCACGCAGGCGCAGGCGAACTTGCACGCATGCTTGAAGGGGCTTGCGAGGGGGAAGTGCGTGCGGGGGGGGGGAGATCTGTCTCTGCGGCCCAGTCTGGCCCAGGCCACGGACCGGCACCGGGCTGCGGACCGGGGGTTGGGGACCCCTGATCTATAGAATAGCCTAGCAATATGTTGTTAGCTTCTTTCTGTGGCACCACTGGTAACTCCTCTCTACATTTCTTCTGCACTGTAATAAACTACCTCCTTTGGAGTATCAAGCATTCCAGTTGTCCCAGCTAAACCTTGTACTAGATCCAATAACTTGCTGCCTTCTTGTCATATTGATAATGAACAAAGGTTTCTGTCTGAAGATTCAGGGGGGTGAGGAGTGATTGTTTCTTTTCTCCTTTGACTTTTAAGTCAGGGGTCCCTGATGCAGATTGAGTGAACATTATTTATTTTATTTTATTTTGTTTTATTTTATTTATACTCCGTGTTTCTATATAAAAAGTTCTTATGGAGATTTATGTTTATTTGTTGTAAAACAATAAAAACAAGTGAAACCAAATCTAACTATAAAACCATAAAATCAAGTGTAAAAACCACTAACATCAAGTAAATGCACTAAACCTATTAAGATCAAAGAGTACAGTTAAAAATAACACAGCAAGGCAGGTTAAACATCGTATGTCAGTCTAAAAAGATGTGTTTTACTGCCTTCTTAAAATCATTCAGAGTGGAAATATCACAACTCTGAAGGGAAAGTATTCTAGAGTCTGGGAGGGTCTTCTCCTATGTGCTTGTTAGCAGGCCTCTGAAACTGTCAGTATTTTTAAGAGGGCTTTTCTTGAAGATTTAATGTCCAGACAGGCTCATAATGAGATAGGCAGTCACTTAGATATTAAAGGTTAAAACCAACACCTTAAATTGGGTCCAGTAAGCCACTGACAATTTTGAGGTCAAGGGCAGGTTTCTTTAAGAAGGATTTTATGACAGGAAGGGACAGATCCTTATTCTAAGGAAACATTTATTACCTCCTTTAACCATGGCATCAGTCCAACTTGGCACATTTGACTAGCTAGGAGGGACAAGGATTGAGTGAGCAGGTGGTAGCCCTCGCCATTCCTAGCACTCTGTCCACATCCCTGAGATCTACAAGCTGAAAAAATCCCAACTAAAAGGACAAGCGGCTGGCAAAGTTATATAAACATGGCCTGTCTCAATATCAGAGGCCAAGTCAAAGTGAATTTGACAAATCTTGCCTGCAACACACATAGCAAACTGCTCACTGTCCACACTGTGGACATACATAGCAAGGTCAATGTTGGCCTTGACAAGCATTTTGCTAAGGTGAGCTCAATGATGACTGTTTCGGCTAGGTTCCCTGTTTTTTCCCCTGCCCATGACCCTCAGCATCTCTGACACTTAGGTGCCAAAGACTCTTCAGAAGAATCTAGGATCCATTCCTTGGACTCCAGCAGTCTTGGTTCAGGACACAGCTTGCAGGATTTGAGAATACTACTTGGACAGGACCACTGAGCAAATCGGTCTTCTCTTCAGGGTGGCTGCTAGTCAAGAACTCCCGATCTATAGAATCTTGCTTTAGAAGAGGCATAGAAAATCAAAGAGGGTCTACGGACTGCCTCACCCCCTTTATCAGGTCCCCAGACCATGGAGGAGTGCGAAGTATTTATAAATATTGCTCTTCTAATAAGAATAGCTGGATTGCTCCAGCCCTTTTCTCTGAATGGGAGGCAAGTATTTTGGGCCTTTAAAAGGCGTACTCACTGAACTAGTCTTAACATGGGCAATTACAGCCCTCTAGAATTTTCTGGAACTGGAACTGTCAATTTTAGGCTGTAGTGTGTATTTTATTAGTGATGGGGATTGAGGATTGTTGTAGAGTTTTGAATTTCTGGTATAATTCTCCTTTTGCTACACAGCAGAACTACAGAGATCCACAGAAGACAGTAGCTACATGTTCCCCAGAGTTCATGCCTTTGTCATTAACTGGCACTTAAAGACTCAATAATTTACTCTGAGACATTTGTAGGAGAAAGAATAAAAATGTTTCGTTACTAACAGCTGCTTGAAATCACAGACTTGTGTATACTGCTTTTTTTACTGCACATCTACTAGCAACCAACCAACCAAACAGATCAACAGCAACAAAACAATTGCCACCAACAATTGCCGACAAAAGAGAAGGATAGAACACTCAGCAGACAGGTGGGGCTCTGTGTGGATTTCAAAAGCTGGAAGGAATTATTGGTTAGTGCTGGATAGATAGATAAATACTAGAGATGGGGAGATTCATATTCGTTTACGAATACGAATATCCTGATCCCAGCTGCAACTAATGCGGGTCTGGCACCTGGATCCGGCCCGCCCACTCACATGCCACTGCGCCGCCAGTGTTCCGCTCTTCCTGCCAACTACGGAAGTAGCTCCTCTGTCTTCCTGCTCAGCTGGCTACTCAGCAGCTGTGTGGAGAGACACATTAGTTGCAGTTGGGACCGGGATGTTTGATTTCGTATTTGTAAATGAATATTTTATTTCATATTCAAATATCCCCATCTCTAATAAACACCTCTTCTCAGAAAATCCCTCCCAGTCATTCAAACGACAGACAGCATGTGAGGTTGTAAATAACTCTCCAATAGGGTCAGTCAGTCAAATTTTATTGAAGAAGTCTACGGACCATTTCATCAATCATTCACCATATACAATAACATTATCAAATTTTATAAACTTACAAAGGATCGGCTCTTACATGAAAAAAGAAAATTGGATCACATGTATCTCATATATAAACCAAATACTCAGAATTATATCAATCAGGTTCTCAATCAAAGATAAATTACTGTTAATCCTGTAAAACCTTGATTTAAAATCCTTATAGAACTCTGCTATATAATTAAAAAAACACACATTTCTTTTCATCCTCTTTCTTTCTAAGGGAGGCTGCCTTGACCGCATAAAGAGCAACCCTCTGTGTTATGAACATGCTGGAGCCACACAACTCTCGTCATCCCTTGTCCTCATCCTATTAAAGAGTGGGGCAAAGTAATGTTTTCTAATATTAGCATATAACTGACAGTGCAGCAAATAATGGGCAAGATCTTCTACTTTATCATTCCCACAGGGGCAATGTCTATTTTGTACAGGTATGCCCAAAAAACGACCCCTCTGCATCATTCTATCCATTTGTTCAAAACGGAGTCGTGTAAAGGCCACACGCAAGTCTCTTTTCATCGTAAAGGACAAATATTTTTCTTCCTGAAACTGGGCTTTAGCCCCAGCTAGCCATTTCATAGATTTTACAGGTGCTAGTGCAGCTAGGTCCACCTGAGCTCTAATACCTAAAACTCTTTGTTTAAAAACATTTTTTATATTGCAATTAAGAACATTTACGGCTTCAATACTATAACCATAGTTTGTGAGTAATTTCAAAAAATTTGAGAACCAAGATTTTTGAGAGGGGGTAATCATTTGCTCATTGAGCAATATTTAATTATTGGATTAAGTTAGCTCAAATGAATGACTCTAGGCATGCCTCTAGGCATGCCTAGAGTCATTCATTTGAGCTAACTTAATCCAATAATTAAATATCCTAAGGTGGCATATGTCTATTACTGACGAGATTCCAAGTTCAGCTCTAACTGCTTGGGCTGGAGAAGTTCTTGTCACACCAGGATCGAACATAAAAATTTATTCTGTGTTGTTTCGATTTTCTTAGTTTTAAAAAATCCCCAAATTTCGGATCCAAAAGTTAGCATGGGCAATACCTTTGCCTTATAAACCTTAATAATTGGCTGTAAAGCACCCGGATATCTATAATTCAGTAACTTTTGCAAAGTTTGCACACAAGCTGTTGTTTTCATATAATTCTTCTTTAACTGGGGGATCCATGATCCAGTAGGCATAAAGGCTATGCCCAGGTAGTTATATAACCCTATCTGTTCTGTTTCTTTTGAATCCAAAACCCACTTATGCCATTCCCTTCTTTTACCAAATAATACCATTTTTGATTTATTGATTACCAAGTTATTTTCTTGGCAATAAACATAGAACTTTTTACGCAATCTCCGCATGCCCACTTGTGTTGTTGAAAGTAAAACCATATCATCTGCGTAAAGTAGTATATTAACTGGCCTGGCCGAAATTTTGGGCATGTGAAAATCAAGATTGTGCATGGTTGGGACTACATCATTAACATAATAATTGAAAAGGAAAGGGGCAAAATACAGCCCTGTCGCACTTCTTTAGCTGTGGGGATCTCGTATGATTTACTCCTATTCTCACTTGGAGACTTGTGTCTGTATACAAGGCTTTTATAAGAAGAAGAAGTCTCCTGTCTATATCTGTTTTTGGAAATTTTTCCCATAGTAAATTTCTATTGATGGAATCCAAGGCTGAACTTCGGTCAATGAATGCGGTATATAGCTATCCACCTCTTGCAGTGTATTTGGTCATCAGATGCAAGAGCGTGAAACAATTGTCAGTGGTAGATTTTCCCTGTCTAAAGCCTGCCTGCTCTTCTGCTATGACAGAATTTTGCTCGGCCCAATCCTCCAATTTCTGTAACAAGAATTTAGCATATATATTTTGCCACAATATCTATTAAAGTTAATGGCCTGTAATTTCTGGGGTCCTTTCGGTCTCCTTTTTTAAACAATGGGACCACTATACTACGCTTCCAGCCTCCGGGGATACACCCCGTGTTATTTATATGGGTGAACAAACCCGCCAATAAGGTAGCCCACCAGATTATTCTATCCTTGAAAATTTCAGCTGCGATGAAATCTTCTCCTGGCGTTTATTATTCTTTAAAGATTGTATAAGAGAGATAACTTCTTGAGTAGTGACTAGCTGCCATTTGGGGAGAACGTCAATATTCCCAAGATTTAAATTTATATTTAAATCTACTTTTACCTTTTCCCTAAATTATTCTTGTTGTTGTTTAGTCGTTTAGTCATGTCCGACTCTTCGTGACCCCATGGACCAGAGCACGCCAGGCCCTCCTGTCTTCCACTGCCTCCCGGAGTTTGGTCAAATTCATGTTGGTAGCTTCGGTGACACTGTCCAACCATCTCGTCCTCTGTCGTCCCCTTCTCCTCTTGCCTTCACACTTTCCCAACATCAGGGTCTTTCCCAGGGAGTCTTCTCTTCTCATGAGATGGCCAAAGTATTGGAGCCTCAGCTTCAGGATCTGTCCTTCCAGTGAGCACTCAGGGTTGATTTCCTTCAGAATGGATAGGTTTGTTCTCCTTGCAGTCCAGAGTCTCCCTAAATATAGGTCAGTATAAAAGGCTTCCCATGCTGAGGCAGCTATTGGAATTTCAAAATTACATCGAGAAGCAGGAAAATTATTTCCTGCTTCTAATTCTAAATCTACCCAACTTTTCATGGCATAACTAGCTTTTATTTTGCTGAAATTAATTTTTTATATTTTTTCCTGGCATTAAGCATAGATGAACAGACTTTAATTTAGGGACCAAACTTCCCACCCCAGATTTAAAGCACTGACACCAAAACCAAGTGTACCAGTTCTAAGTATATTTTCTTATTTCAATAGGTCTTTGGTTGATGAAGCATGCACTGTCTTGCCTTCAGAAGAATGAACCTAGTTTTAGTTATCCATGGGAAACAGGTGAGGTGCCAGATGATGTTGTCCCTATCTTCAAAAAGGGCAAAAGAGAGGATTCTTGGGAATTACAGGCCAGTCAGCCTGATGTCAATCCCAGGGAAAATTCTGGAACAAATTATAAAATGGTCACTATGCAAGCACCTAGAAAACACTGCAGTAATAACTAGAAGCCAACACAGATTTCTCAAGAACAAATCCTGCCAGACAAATTTGATCTCATTTTTTGATTGGGTAACCTCCCTGATAGACAGAGGGAGTGCTATAAACATAGTATATCTTGACTTTAGCAAGGTTTTTGACAAAGTGCCCCATGATATCCTGATTAGCAAAGTAACTAGGTGTGGGCTGGGTAGATCAAGTGTCAGGTGGATACACAATTGGCTACAGAATCGTACTCAGATGGTGATGATTAATGGCTCCTTCTCCAACTGGGAGGAGGTAACAGGTGGGGTACCCCAAGGCTCAGTCCTGGGTCCAGTGCTCTTCAACATTTTTATTAATGACTTGGACAACATAATGAAATTCAACAGGGATAAGTGCAAAGTACCGCACCTCATAAAAAGAAACCAAATGCACAGTTACAAGATGGGGGATACCTGGCTCAGCAATACTACAAGTGAGAAGGATCTTGAAATTGTCATAGATCACAAGCTGAATATGAGCCAATAGAGTGATGTGGCTACAAAAAAGGCAAATGCTATTTTAGGCTGCATTAATAGAAGTATAGTTTCCAAATTGCATGAGGTCCTAGTTCCTCTCTATTCAGCACTGGTTAGGCCTCACCTTGAGTATTGTGTCCAGTTCTGGACACCACACTTCAAGAAGGATGCTAACAAATTGGAACAAGTTCAGAGGAGGGCAGCAAGAATGATCAGGGGACTGGAAACCAAGCCTTCTGAGGAAACATTGAAAGAATTGGGCATGTTTAGCCTTGAGAAAAGAAGACTGAGGGGTGATATGATAACAGTTTTCAAATACTTGAAAGGCTGCCATACAGAGGAGGGGCAGGATCTGTTCTTGATCATCCCAGAGTGCAGAGCACATAACAATGGACTCATGCCACAAGAAGCCAGATTTCAATTGAATATCAGGAAAAACTTCCTAACTGTTAGAGCAGAAAGACAGTGGAACCAATTACCTCGAGAGGTGGTGAGTGCTCCAATACTGGAGGCATTCAAGAGAAACTTAGACAAGCATCTAGCAGATATCCTTTGACTTTCATTCCTGCATCGAGCAGGGGGTTGGACTTGATGGCCTAATAGGCCCCTTCCAACTTCACTATTCTATGATTCTATGTTTCAGTCACCCACAGACTGAATTGCTAGATTACTCTTGATATCTGGCTCCCTTTGAGAAAAAAGATGGAACTTTTGGTGGATCCAGAATAGAACAGCATATACTTCCAACTCTCTTTCAGTTCTGCTATCTTTTTGGGTGTCTCAGTGCTCACAATGGGGTCCTGTATAGGGTTTTAATGTTCTGTTTTCTGTCACTCCAGCTATACTTAATAGAGGAGTAATATATCTAAATACATGATGATTATTAGAATTCTTAGACAGTAGGGTTTTATTTTTTTTAGCAAAGAAGAATTCTTCACATGGTATGCAAAGAACTTCCAATAATTCCTATGAAAAGTCAGTGATTGTGCAGTAAGCCAATAAAATAAAATAAAATAACCTACTGAAAATAGCAAACATAATTAAACACAGTCATTTTAGAAACAGAGCAGCACGTGGCTATGGGGGGGGGGGGAAGTTACTACAGTTCACAGTGGCAAACATTCACTTAAAAACAACATTTCTGCTAACTGTTAGCATGCCAGCTACACAACTGTACCTGAGTTTCTATGAGGAAACAAAAATCAAACTGTTTCCTGATAAATGGTTGGCGCCTAATAACACTTCCACTGGAGAATTACCTTGGGAGACTGGAAAACAGATCTGCAGGTATAATAAAACATGTATTGACAATTTGAAGTAGTTAAATTAGTGCTCATTATTGCTCCAGAATTATAAAAAAGAATGTTGTCATTGTATAATAATAAACAAAAAACATAGATGTAGTTTTTGAATATGAAGCTACAATTCTCAGTAATTTTAACAGCTCCAAACCAATAATTTACAGCTGTAGCCCTCTAACCGCTCACTTAAAAAAATCACTAACATATACTATATATATAACATATGTAACAGTACATATAACAGTAACAGTATACTGTTTGCTTGATACGTTATTAAATCTGAATCTGTGCTTCAGTTATTGTTAAATTTCATGTACACTTGTAGCATCTGAAAAATGCTAACTTTTGTGCACTCTGTATATCAAATGGTTTTGCAGGTTGAGCGTCACAGCAGCACTTCACTACACCCATAATAAAGAAAAATTACACTTACAGTTAAGCTGCATTCTATATGCTGAAATATACTGAATCTTTGTAAAAGACATGCATTGCAAACAGAAGGACCTCGTCTTAGTGAATATCTAACTATCCCATGCAGGATCCTGTCCTTTTAGTTGGCTTGACTTTTAAAGCCAACTAAAGATATCTCACAGTGGATCCCTCTGAACTTTTCAGATGCAGGCATAATGACCAATCAAGAACCAGCTTTCCTCCACCAGTTTCGAAGGGCATCTCGCATTCTGAATATATGTTAGTATTGTTGCTATCGCTGTCCTCTCACAGATCAGTGATAGCGTGACTTCTATTGGAACCTATCTTTCACTGCTTATCCATATACTGAGTTCTTTGAGATTTTTTTGTTGAATAAATCAAGTGTATAGTCACTAGTGCATTCTGCAGGAAAGGACAGACCAAGATTAGATAAGCACTGAACAAAATAAATAAAACAAATCTATACCATTAACAAACCATATGCTGTGTTTTACAGCACTCATAATTTGCCCAGACTTCCTACTAAAATGCAATTCCTCTTCCAGCTTGGGAGAAGAGGAGAAGATTATCCAGAATGTTTCCAAGTCCAAATGCATCCAATAGGTTTCAGAACAGCATATGTACACGCATGCCTATGAAGACAGGCAAGGGATGTCTCCTTCAAAGACCTCTTCACATAAGCAGACTGGTGGCTTCTTTTGCACAAGCAGATTGGTGGCTGTCACTTATACAAATAGGAGTGTCTGTATAAATTGGACCTTTTGCTCACTTCCCAGTGCACAGAGAACTCTACACTGGATGAATGACTGAATTTTCATGACTGGACAATGAGATCTGCTGTGGCAGCAATTATGAGCTCAGGAAGTGAGATACTGTATGTCTCGCTACACCCTATCCCCCATTTTCTAGTGGTTGATAGAATGATCCAAGTGTTCAAAAAATTTTATGAGCTCTCTTCCACTTAGGACAGGAGATTTTAGTCCTCCAGAGCCAGGTTCTATTGCAGAAATAACAGAGAACTAAACCTACAAGGTAGGCATTTTACATCATGGTCACCTGAACAGCTTTAAACATGTCCTCAAGTTTCAGCCATCTGCTATGAACAATTTTGTTTTATGTATTCTCGGAGGCTTCCACGGCCGGGATCCGACGGTTGTTGTAGGTTTTTCGGGCTGTCTGGCCATGTTCTTGAGGTTTTTCTTCCTAACGTTTTGCCAGTCTCTGTGGCCAGCATCTTTAGAGGACAGGGGTCAGAACTCTGACACAGACAGAGCACAGACAGAGTTCTGACTCCTGTCCTCTGAAGATGCCGGCCACAGAGACTGGCAAAACATTAGGAAGAAAAACCTCAAGAACATGGCCAGACAGCCCGAAAAACCTACAACAACCAATTTTGTTTATTTATTTTTGTTGTTCATAAATTGAAGAATGATTGGGGGGAAAAACTGTCCCAATAAACTGTTCCAACTATTGCTTTTTGCTGGTAGAATATATATATATTTTGTCCCCAGCTAAAACATATTGCAATGTAAAAAGTCCTATGTTGTTTTTCAGCCATTCTGAGAAGCAGAAGTAACTTATTTTGGTTATAATTAGGTTGGCCCAATTCAGAGAGAATGTTGGGATTCTCTGTGCATTTAGGAGATGCAGACTTTCTGCTAACTTTAAACTTATTTCTAACATTCAATATACTAAAATTCCTATGAGGTCAGAAAATACTGCAGATTTCACTCAATAGAAAAATTCAATCAACCTGGATGGTAGTTAAGTGGAGTAAAACAATTTTCCATCTGAAATAAGATGAGCTTATTGCAATAACATATATCTTTGCAATTTTAAAATATCCATATAACATCCAATACATAATATTTTAAATTAATCTAGAAGTTTTAATATGAACATTAAGCTGTGAAACATGAACACCTCCATTCACAGATAGCAGCTCAATGTCATATTATGGGGACAGGCGGAAAATGTGTACCTACATATATGGGCTGAGAACCAAGAATCTTACACCTCACAAACACCAGTGAGATTTGACCCTGTTTTCCATTAACAGCAGATATGGAACTCTACATTACAGGGTTTTTTTTAAGTCCCCTAAGTTTAAACACCATTTGTTCTGTAGCACATGGAGCTGCATTTGGAAATGTTATGGATCTCTTGGGAGAACACAACTGATTATATCGCTTTGGGATGTTAGCTATAATAGAGCACCCAGTCAAAAAACTCCTGAAGGATTCTCATAGAACATTTGGGACCCAAATGCAACAGAATATTAACTTCTGGATTTGCTTTATTGTCACAAAGGCTTTTCTTATAGATAAAGGAAATTATCCTTATATTATACATCCTGATAGATAATCTCATTATATAGGGGGTTGTTTTACAGCCATAGGTAAATTCTCCTGATATCTTGAAGGGTGTTAAGAGTGTGTTCATTCTAAAACAAAATAGGGCCAAATGCTGCTAAAGGATTATGGAACATATAGGTCTAGTGATTAGTAGCTTGTTCCCATGTATATTAATTGAAATAGGTCCCACTACATTCACAGGTCTTATTCCCTAGTGTTTAATGGTTGTGACTTTAGTTACCAAACTAATCTAATCTAGTTTATAGAATGGGCAAAATTTCCAACAAATCAGATCGTTTTCAATAGCTCCTGGAACCCCATTATTGCTATGCCAACAATGAAGCATTCTACTATCACACTGATAGTTATGGTGCTATTTTGAACTTGGCAGATTATGCTTGTAAAAAATTTGGAGACATCTGTGAGTGCTTTATAACATATTTAACACATAGGCACCTCACTGTCTTCTTGCTAAACAATACGTTGTCACATTTGTTGTTTGGGCAGGATAGATTTGCTTGTCTTTGCCTTACAACCCATCTGGTTTTCCCAAGCTGATCAGGAAGAACAGAAAAAGGGGAGGAGGGGGACCATACAGTGATTTCCAGGGTGTATATCAATACAGAAATCAAACCACCATGATATCTTCTGATTTACATTGCATTGCTGTTGTTTTCTAAGAAATACACTGCACCTCACCTGCAGCATTCAATGGCTATTGTATGGGAATGTGTCTCTCTACCAATCCGCAGCTCTCAAGCCTCTGCTGCATGAAAAAACAGCAATGCAAAAGCAAAGCAAAACAAAACAGTACAGTCAAGTAGTTAATTTTGTGCAGTTCAATCATTTTAATGAGGCTGTTTATTAAGGAAATCATACTCCCCCGAACCTCCCTAATAATGCCCTATGTAATTTGCACAGCATATTTTATGACTTTTAATAGTCAGTAAAGAGTATGAACAAGTAATAAAAACAGTATGAAAACAATACTTGTGTCATGGGCAACCTGATGCCAGTTCCTTCTATGTTTTACATATAAAGCATTCTGGTTAATCAATTATATTTTGAAAGAGTACAGGCTTGTTTTGGTTTGTTTTATTTATAAGTATAAAGTACACACTATATATATTCCACATATCTTCTTGCTAAGAATCAACATGGTTAGCACCATGTGAACTGTCACATTAATAACCCTATGCTGATATTCAAATTTTCTGTCTTAAGCTAAAGAAAGATTGAATACCCTGCTGTTGTGTGGCCAAGATTGAAGAGGTGTCTCACTGACATTGTTCAAAGTTTATGAAAATATATGAATGCTCAAATGTCATTGGTTTTGTGCCTCCAACAGACTGTGGTTTTATGAAAAATCAGTCTTTTAATCAAAATGATTGAATGCCTTAAGGTCGAATCCAAATATATCAGTTAATATCTAGAAACACGCTATTTCTGCAAATTTTGCCAAGCAGTACATATTGTGGTACATTTTAAAGTGTTAATTTGTGTATTCCATATTGAAAATTGATCTTGAGATTCCGCTTTTTGTCAAGCAAAAACATATGGTTACAAGCTCTATGCATTTTACATGACGGCTGTTGAAGCTGTCACAAGTGCAAACTTGATAACCGATGTGACACATACGCAAATAATTTGCTTGTTTAGTAACAATTCAAAGCTTCATTATTCACACAAAAACACATTTTTAAACGATCAGATGGGATGAGTCTTCATTTTGCAAAATCTTGCCTCATTGGTGTGCAAACACAGATAAAATAAAGCTGGAAAGTAAGTGGTATTAAAACAAATCCAAGAATATGGGTATTTCCAGATAATTATTGAAGCAGATGGTGTTTTTTTGTTAATTCTGCCATTAGTCTGAGAACTTGATGTCTTACATCTGCACTTGGTAAAATAAATTTTGCAACTGACATTATCTCAGTTTTCTCAAAATACTTCTGTCAGTTTTACCCCAAGATTTGCTAACATCTGCTACAGCGCATGCCTGTCAGATGCAAATGTTTGAAAGCATTCCTTCAAAGTATCTCAAACTTTAATTTTAATTTACTATCTTTGTAATGGTATAAACATTACCATTGAAAGAGCTATTAACCCTCAGGTACAAGGAGGAAGAAAAGAAAACCTACAATGAATGAGTTTGAGGTTATTGTCTGACCCCACAATAACCGAATTGATGCACTGAGCGTTAGCATTATATAGACACCAGTATGTAAAAGCTGGACTTCCAGAGGTAGTTGCAATGGAGAATGCTCCAGCTCAGGATTCCAGGCTGCCAACTGTCTTCAGTTCCAGGATATTCTCATTGCTTTCTCCTCCTGGTCTCCCTCCCTCTCCACTGTCAATCAGTATTCCATAGAATATGAATGTGCTTACTTCAAACTGATCTGATCTGAGGCTCTTCCCCCTACTTAAGTTTTTGTTTTGTTGGTCTGCAAACCCTTTCAGCCTGTTGATACCACCTCCTTGTGTGTGAGAGAGATGCTGCTTACTATTGGTGTATAGCATAAAGGAAATTATCTTAGTCCACAATCTCATTTCACATTTATTTATTTATTTATTTATTTATTTATTTATTTATTTATTTATTTATTTATTTACCACCCATCTCATTAAAGCTGCAGCCCTATTGCCTATGAACAGGACTGATGTTTGCGCAGGTAGACTACAACACCCATGTGGCTTAGCAACCTTGGGAATGGCACCCCCACACCGGGTAACAATACCTTGACCACACTTTGTGATGTCACTTTTCGTCAACTTTATAAATATCTGGTCCAGCAGAGACTTTAGGTAGAGTCATCATGTCCTCAACAGAGGAAAGCAGCTTGGCAACAACTCCTGAAAACCAGAAAGTGGTAAAGACAGAAGACCTTTCCTCCAACAAAACATCAGGTGAAGTATTCTAACAGTTTGGGGACTGAAATAGGCGGCGGGGAAGGATCACCAGTGACCACAAGTTACAACGATTCTGAAGAAGATATGAAATTGGAGGCATGACACCATCATCAGGTGAAGTATTCTGGGGACTGAAATAGGCGGCGGGGAAGGATCACCAGTGACCACAAGTTACAACGACTCTGAAGAAGATATGAAATTGGAGGCATGACACCATCATCAGAAATGGAAGATGAAAGGCAGCTTCATCCAGCACTTTGTCAGCGGCTTGTGCTTAGAAAGCCAGTCCAGCAGATTAGTGACCAACATCTGCCAGTCGGATATACCAGGGCAACAGTGGGAGCTTCTCCAGGCCACATGATGGTTGTCCAGCAACTTCTCTAATGCTTTTGCATGAGACTCTGGGAATGGAAGGGGTTAGGGTGGGGAATGAAGTTTGGTTCTCTTTAAACCTTCAGTATTTTGATTGTGATCCTCAGCCCATAAGATCTGGTGCAGATCTGAAAGGGTTGGTGGTCTCAATTCTTTGTCTTTGGGTTCCATCATCTGCTA
The DNA here is from genome assembly GCA_037013535.1 of Intellagama lesueurii. Classification (NCBI taxonomy): domain Eukaryota; kingdom Metazoa; phylum Chordata; class Lepidosauria; order Squamata; family Agamidae; genus Intellagama; species Intellagama lesueurii. Next base: position 69,953,755 of record JBAJHW010000004.1, on the reverse strand, counting down.
TTTTTGTGGAGATTACTGCTTGGGTGTACAAAGTTCCACAGGTTTTAGAATCAAGCTCCAACGGTTTACCTATCATTCTGTTCTGCTCCCAAACTGATCTATGAATGTTTCAAAATCCCCTCTCAGAGTACATCAACACAGGCGGGGTAAAGAGTAAAATCTGTAGTTTCTCCCTATAGATACACTTTAATGGGTATTTTCTCTAAAAGTGATATATATTTGGAATGTTTAAGTTGGTAAACACTCTGCTGAAACCTTCCAAGAAGTGTGAAATCTTGTGAATAGTTAAGTTCAGATCCACACATCCAGGAGTGAAACGTCTGTTGCTTGACGGCTGGGACAATGACAGTATCCCAGAAGAACCAGTGTCCAAGGGAGCAGGAAAGCTGTGCTGAGGTCTCTTCAATATAAATCACAGCTCATCCCATGAACATGCAAAGCTGCTCCAAACTGGGTTAGACCTCCGTCTCTCTAGCCCAACTTGGATGAAGCAGCAGCTTCACAACAGAGCAGCTGAAATCCTGTTCCTCAGCACAGGAAGTCGCACAAGCCTAAGCCCATTGAATCGGTGGAGATTTGGCCTCCATCCATTCTGTGGATTCCGTGGGCCTTCTCCAGTTTGACTTTCCACAGGAAGCAGCAGGATGTCGACCACAGTTGTCCAGCCTCTGCTTGAAGACCTCCAGAGAAGGACAGCCCACCAGATCAAGAGATGTCTCCTAATTTCCCGCTGAAACCTACCCTCTTGTCCACCCCTCCTTCTCTTTCAGAGCTTCTTATATAAAGCACTGGGAATGTCGCTGGCCTGTTGTGACGACAAGACGTTCGTTCAGCACAGGCTGGAGTAGTTGGTCGAAAATGCCGATTCCATGGAAGCAGCAGAGATAGAGGTCAGCCTCTAGCTAGTGAGTCAGGCTGGCCTTCTTAGTTCTGCCCTCCCCTGGATTCTGTTCTGTCCTGGCAGCGGCGGCTTCTGCTTCTTAATAGATACCCTAGGAGCCTCAAGAGGAGAAGGAGCAGGAGGTAGAGGCAGACTTGAGGACTTCAGCTTCCTTGGGTTCAATGAACACTGGGGACCCGGAAGGCCCTGCTGATGATCTTGAGAGAATCTCTGAGGAACATCAAAAAGAGGAGGAGCAGCTGCCGGCTCCAGCGGAGGCTTCAGCTTCGTGGGATTCACTGGAAGTGCAGCCCCCCAGCAGAACCAGGAGCAGCCGAGATGTCTCCCGAGAAGACCTGCCCTCTGACCTGGACAGACCTCTGGAGGCGCCCTCGACTTCAGAGGAATTTGAACATCTTTGGCCCAGGTCCCCTTTGCCTTCGCCTATCCACGGTGGGGGAGATGTCAGAGAACCTGCCCCCAGCATCTACAGCGAGTTCCAGCTGCAGATGGGAGGCTGGAGCAGTCCTGCGCGGCCTTTGGTTTCCAGGGCTCCGGTTCATCTTGAAGCCCCGGGAAGTGGAATGATCAGCCCCCCCGGACTCTCTGGAGGACCTAATCAATGATTTGGAAAGACTCCTAGAGGTGCCCTCGACTTCAGACGAATTTGAACATCTTTGGGCTCCGGTTGATCTTGAAGCCCCAGGAAGCGGAACGATCAGCCCCCAGGACTCTCTGGAGGACCTAATCAATAGTTTGGAAAGATAGACAATGATTTCAAACACCCACTGAGGTGCTGCCATCGTCCTCCATGCCATGAGGGAGCAGGCCGGGTCGGTGGGACTCGTTCAGCCCTGGAAGGCAGCCCATCTAGGAGAAGGAAAACTCAGACTTCAAACCCCCACTGAGGCGCTGCCATCGGCCTCCATGCCATGAGGGAGCAGGCCGGGTAGGTGGGACTCATTCAGCCCTGGAAGGCAGCCCATCTAGGAGAAGGAAAACTCCGATTTCAAACCCCCACTGAGGCGCCGCCATCGGCCTCCATGCCATGAGGGAGCAGGCCGGGTCGGTGGGACTTGTCAGCCCTGGAAGGCAGCCCATCTAGGAGAAGGAAAACTCCGACTTCAAACCCCCACTGAGGTGCCGCCATCGTCCTCCATGCCATGAGGGAGCAGGCCGGGTAGGTGGGACTCGTTCAGCCCTGGAAGGCAGCCCATCTAGGAGAAGGAAAACTCCGACTTCAAACCCCCACTGAGGCGTCGCCATCGGCCTCCATGCCATGAGGGAACAGGCCAGGTAGGTGGGACTCGTTCAGCCCTGGAAGGCAGCCCATCTAGGAGAAGGAAAACTCTGATTTCAAACCCCCACTGAGGCGCTGCCATCGGCCTCCGTGCCATGAGGGAGCAGGCCGGGTAAGTGGGACTCGTCAGCCCTGGAAGGCAGCCCATCTAGGAGAAGGAAAACTCTGACTTCAAACCTCCACTGCCTTGTGGCTATATCCACCGATGGAAAAGGCTTCAGGAGTTAACCTCGAGGCAAAATCCGGAGCCGGAGTCTCGGAGGCAGTTCGTGTCATTCTGTCAACTCCTGCGACATCGCTGAAACCAGTTGTATTGGCTCTTGCCTTTCCATTGGACTATTTCAGTGACGTGGAGAGGGGGGATTTGCTGCTTGGGTAACAGCCTATCCTCCATATTATTTTACCCAGGCTTCGTGCCCTGGAGAGGACACTCCAGCTTCGCGTACAGCGTCAAAACACTAGACGCTGTTCCAAGTCCTCCATACAGAGCACGTTACCATAGTCTCTCGAACCCATCTAGTGAATCACCACTCTACAACAGAACTGAAGAGACATAAATTACTGTATATAAAACATCAATTATATAAAAATTAACTATAAAAAACTAAATCCCTCATTGCAAGTAGCAAGACTGGTGGCAGAATAAACGTGGTTCAATATGTATCCTCCTTCATCCCCCTCTGTGCCAGTTAATTGGGGAGGATCTCCCCAAAAGCTTCTTGAGAAAGCTCTGTTTTAAGAAACTTTTTTAAAGGTACAAGGGAAGGGTGCCTGAAACAACTCCTGAGGTTGTTGTTGTTTAGTCATTTAGTCGTGTCCGACTCTTTGTGACCCCATGGACCAGAGCACGCCAGGCCCTCCTGTCTTCCACTGCCTCCCGGAGTTTGGTCAGATTCATGTTGGTAGCTTCGATGACACTGTCCAACCATCTCAGATGGTTGGACTCCTGAGGTATCACATTCAAATTGATGTTTTCCAGGCCTCTTGAGGTTTGAACGCCTGCAAACACAGGGTCTATGAGGACCGAGTCAGACAGGCAGTCCAACCTGGCAGAAGACGTTCAGACAAGTAGCAAGTTTGAGCTTTATCTGTTACAACCAAGACCTTGAATCCGGAGCAGAAGTGAATCAGTTACCAGTTCAGGCGGACCAGAATTCGGGTGATATGATCAAATTTTCTCATTACTACAATCAGTCTGGCCACTGCATTCTGGACCTCTTGAAGCTTTCATGTCAGCATCAAGGGAAACTTCATGTAGCGCGATTGAAGTAGTCAATTTCTGAGACTACCAGTGTGTGGACCAATGTTGCTAAAGACCTGACGTCCAGATAGGGACACAGCTGGGCAATTCACCAAAGTTGGAAAAATGCAGAACATGCTATAGCAGAGACCTGTTTTTCCATGGTCACACTGGGTCTAAAATCATGCACAATATGTGTACCTGGTTTCAGATATTTATAGTGTGTCTGTGTTTTATATATTAGCATTTGTTGTTGCTTAACCTCATGACAATCATGAAATGGTTACTGGGTTGTAATTAGTGAGTAAGCAGTGATTGATCAGAATCCTTCTGATATTCACATTAAGTTTATGTAACTTGCTGCAGCTAATTGACAATTATAATGATTATGTACCTGGTCATATACCAAAATGTACACCCAAGATGGGCATGGACATCTTGTCAACAAGCCACAATTAGCTGCAGTAAGTTATACAAACCTTGTAGGAACACCAATAGGATTCTGGCCATTGTGTATGTTGATTCCCTAACTCAATACTATGACAGTCCGACAGAGCTACAAAACTATCAAAAGTATAATGTAAAAAAAGTTTTAAGTCCAGTAACTTATAAAGCAAAAAAAGAATAGGATATCTTCATGTGGATTCAATGCCTATTAACAGAGAGAGAGAGAGTGTGTGCGAGAGAAATAGAGAGCGTTATAATGCATTTTGCAGCATCTTTCATAATGTAACCTGCATCAAACTCTCTTTTATACTTCCAAGTCTTTTAACAAACTATAAACTATTCAATTCTTCAAAACACCTCTAGTTTATGACTGTGGGATATTGTCCTTCTGTATTCATGATTCAAAATATCAGGAAATGGCCTGATATTGCTGCACAATATCATTTATTTATTTATTTATTTATTTATTTATTTATTATTTATTAGATTTATACCCCGCCCATCTAGACCGAAGTCATCCCCACACTGCCAGCAGGAAAAAAAGGATGCCAAGCTTTACATAGCAAAGGGCAGTCTGAATGTTGACCACACTCATGGCCAATGTTTCCTCTAAGTTGCACAGCCGTGTGGCCACACAGCACTGCATCAGGGCTGCGCAGCCGAAGCAGTGTCGTTGCCCATTTGCTTCTGGTTGTGGCTGGAACCCCACGTGCATGGGGCGGGTGCCCTGCCCAGCACTCTGGAAAATCAGAGGGAACATTGTCCATGGCAGCCTTGTCGCAGAAATCCTGAGTGAATGCAATGATTTTTTACAGAAAGCACTTAGTGCTGAGACAAACACAATTGCTCAGTGCTTTCAGAATGCAGAAATACTTTGAATATGCCTTACAAAATTGTATACTAATTCCCTGGAGATACATGGTAAAATGTCTCTTTCTGGATGACTGTCACTCTATTACTTTCTTTAAAGGAAGCCTTTTAAAAAAAAAACTGTTCAAAGAAAACCAGTCTTTTGACTGTTTCTGTGACTTTTCATTGTCCTCCAAACATCTCCTTTCCTGGCCTACAAAGCTGCAACAATGTATCTACTTTGCAATGCTCCTGTTGGTAAGTCTGTTCCATGCTTGCTCAGTATTATAACAAAGTAATTGTTTTCCCTTTCGAAAGGCCTATTGCAGCCCCTGAAGTCTGGATTCTTTCTGAATTAAAAAAAAGCAGGTGGGACCAACCATCCCCTTTCAAGGTACGCAAGATTGATCTTTTCAGTTTGAATGAAATCTGGGGACATTCAAAGTCAATTGTTCTGTACAGGGGAAACAGTTTTATTTTTTTTAAAGGATAACTTGAAAACCCATTTTTAGAATTGTCTCGCAGAATGTTTATTTGCTCTGCTGCACAATAACATAGCTGCACTTCCATGCAACTATAATGCATCACTCTACAAGATAAACTGGGGGTGGGTGGGAGAAAACAATCAGTCAGAAAATGCATAGGCATGGATCTGTTTGCTTTGGTGAAACAGTGCAGCTCTCAGGATTTGTCCAACAAGACTGAGAAAAAAGGTAAAGCACTACATATGAGGGGGAAAAGTACAGGGCGAGGAAGCTTTACAATCAGGGTGCTCTGAGGATCACCTCTACTTTAGACTAAGATTAGAAGGACAAAATATCGCACAAAGGTACAGTAAATATACAGACTAAACTGGATGCACTCAACGCTAACTGACATCATACACTTCATGACTTCATGCCATAAGAAGTCTGCTTTTTATCTTTCAGAAAGACAACCATTGCCCGCCTAGTGCCACAACCAATCTAGTTATACCTAAGTTTCGGCAAAGCATAATTCTGCATGCTACTTGAATTGTTCATAAACAAATAAAAGAGCCTACTTTGGGATTAACATAACACCGATCTATACTGAAACTTCAGGTAACTGTATGAAAGCAGGTTATTTAGGTCCAGGCTCCTCAGGGTGACAGAAAAAAAAGAGTCTGGAGACAAAAGACTTTCTGGTGCTGTCATGAAATCATCTTAGGAGGAAATCACCATCAGCTCGAACCTACTGCAGAGGGAGTAGGAGGATAACATGGGGCAACTTTAATTTATTACTCTGGGCTCCTTGAAGAGAGGAAAAGTGGCAAATACGAGTAATAAGGTGCAAATCACAGAGAGGAATATTAACAAGGAATTTATATTGAAAGAGAAATGAGCAGGAAATGAATGGAAGATACCGAGACCTACAGAGTCACAAGGCAGAATTAATCAATTAAGATTTGCATTTCCAACAGAGATAAGGTACTGAGGTGGGACAAAAGCTGCTCTGAGACTCTTATTTCCAAGTTTAGAAGTTACAAGTCATGAACTGGCTTTCAGCAAGGAGATCCAAGGTTCTAATTCTCTGAGCTTGGATCCTTAAAATGACATCATTCCTGCAGAAGACAGAGAAATCTTAGGATCTGTAGAAGTACAAAGATGGTTGTTGTAGGGGATATAAAACTACTTGGGGCTACTGAATGAATGCCCTGCAAAGGACATGGTTGGCTAGAAACTGGAGCAGAAATATTCCACACTGCAACATTTTGATATGGGTCCCACTAGTCCTTTCTAACCACCACTGCTATCTGATCACATTTTTAAAAACTCATTTAAATGCTTTAGATGTCAGGCACAACACCTGGAAAAACAAAGCTGTGAATATGCAATGATTTTAATTATTGATCTAACTGTATTTTTTAAAATTAGTACTCATATTTAATACTGAGTACATCATGTTAGAACACAACAGGAAAAATAATGGAAAAGATACGTCCTTTGGCAAAGACCCCAATTGTAGACTCTGTTTCATTCACTGCTAAGCAAAAAGAACTGGAAGTTATAAAACTAAAACAATTGCTTTCATTTATATCTGTACCTGATTATTCTGATAGCTGAAATGTCTGAATAAGTTCAGAATGTGTAAAGCCTGTCACATTATAGAAACATGTCTCTTTAAACTAAATGTGAAATTCCAGTAATTGAAGTGATAAATCTAGTGTTTTTGCTGAGGTACTTTTGATGAGAACTACAGTAGTAAATTAGAAATTATTCTGTGCTGTTATATCATGGTAAAAGCCTTTCCATTATCTATTGTCAGTCACTGGGGATAGGCAAATAACTCAGCTGTCAATCTAACAGTGAAACTTAAAGTTCTGGGAATAATCAATAAAATGGGGAAAATTCTTCTATTATTCTCATGTAATCCTTTCGACAACTCTAAGTTGTCCCCCCCCCCTTTACTTCTGCACATCTCATTTATCCACAGATATATTGGATATATTGGAATATTTCATTTTTTATAGCTAGTTGTGTGTCACTGTGTTTTCACACGGTATACGAGAGCTACATTTCAATAAGAACAACTAGCTATAACTTGAATTGTAAATGCAATTTTACACATGATACAGACTTAATTAAATTAACCATAACAACCACCTATGTTTTATTATTGATTTTTCAGTGCTACTATTTATTGCTTAATATGTCTACTTTAAAACTCCATGATTTTGGTGCTCTTTCAAACAGACATGGAAATATCATCCATATGTCGGATCGCTGATAGCCGAAATAGCAGCATAAATTCTGCATGCCATATAGCTGTTTGTAAAATAATGCCTGTTACACACCATCTGTAATCTAAATCAAAAACTATTTACCTCATCAGCTGCAGTGAGAGTGAAATAATGAATGGTGGAACCTCAATTTCATAGCTGGGAACAGGAACACGATATACAGAATATGTGTTTTTGGATTCCTGGACCTATGCGTACAATGAAATTCTAACTGTGATAGGGGAATAGCATTGCTAAGACTTGTAAAATGATGATCATACTATATTTAAACACTCCAAAGACATTTTAGGGTGTTTTTCTTTCTGTTTTATTTCTTTGCATACAGGGGTGCTATAAATATGCCAGAATACCAGATGATCCATCCATGCAAAAAGAGAACACAAATCATCTTTCTTTGGGAAAGGCTTTGGGTTGGTGGCAGAACATACATTTTTACAAGATTCAATCTATGGGATATATATGTATGAAGACCTGTCTGAAACCCTGGACATCGATTGCTAGTCATAAGAACATAAGGAGAGCTTTGCTGGGTCAGACCAAAGACCATTCTGATTTAGCTATTCTAGTCCCACAATGACCAACCAGATATGTATGGAAAGTCCATAAACCAAAGGCCAATATCCTGTTGTGTAGCTCTGTCTGAGCAATAGGAGTGATGTTTCCAACTTCAGCAAATTGTCACTAATCAAAGAGTTCCTTTTTGATTTTGGGGTGCATGTGACTCATGGTTTGCACAGCTCACACTCAATAATACATAGCTATGGACACTTTGAAAGGAGCCTTCCAAAGAGGATACTCTGTTTTAACTATTGGAGGCTATGCACATTACTTGGACTATTGATACTCCAGCATTATGAGTTGCCCATGGAGATCTTGCAACTAAGAAATTTTTGTCATAAAAGTTGTCCTCCAGACGTAAACTGGAAGTGAAAATGGAGGGAATAGGGTCAGCACATTCTCCCTCATCTATTTATTGTTACACTTTTTGCATGTCTGAAGAGGGCTTCCATTCTTTGCTATCTCTGTTTCACAAAATGTTATCTGTTGCTAGACATCACCCACTCCTCTCACTATATATGGCTCTGGAGCTCCTCAGTAACTACTTCCCACTGGTTCTTAATCCTTTATATAGAATAGGACCCTTGTATCCATGGCATGTGTATCTGCAGTTTCACTTATCCGCAGTTTGCTACAACATACAAGTGCACCCTCTTGTGTCCTTTCTATGTTGTCTATAGGGTCCCCTCGTATCTGTGGTTTCTGGCATCTACTGTAGTATGTGGAACTGATCCCCTGTGGATACAGGGGTCCTACTGTATTACGTCCCAACAATCTCTCTGTCAACAAACCTAAGTCTCACCATGATAGAAACAAAAAGGCCCACTTTTTCTAAGAAGTACATACATATGTTTACAAGGATTCTGTTGTTATATTTATCAAAAACAGAAATATGGTGGGCAGAAAGAATGGTGGATTTAGGTCTTGATACTGTCAGCATTCAAAGCACTGCAGAGGGAGAACTCAGAGCAGATGGGAGGCAGACAGAGATAGCTCATCACAGCTGCAAGAGGACTTGAAGACGGAGAGTGAATTGTTAGTAATTGTTTTGAAAAGTCAGCTAACCATAATTTCTATTACAGGGCTTGTCAACATCTAAATAAGAGCTATTGCATCAGCTCTGCTAGACACATGATTGTGATACACTTTGTATTCAAGAAATGCACAAAGACAGTAATCAGCAATGTTCCCAAAATATCTAGCATGAAACTTGCAGCAAAGAGACCTCATGGACAATACAGATACACTCAGTCAGGCAGTTTTCAGATGGTAGAGGCTCTCTTAACAGATGTGTTAGAAAAATGTGTCGCATATTATGAGAGAAATCAATTCAAACCAAACCCTACTAAGACTCAAATATGTGCCTTTCTTCAGAGAAATAAGCAGGCATCTCAGAAACTTCAGGTTACATGGAAAGGCATCCAGCTATAGCATTCTTTTGCTCCCCAACCCCTCAATGTTACTTTGGATTTTATGCTGATCTATAAGAAATACTGCCAAAACACAAAACAAATGAAAAGTTCTGTGAAAGGAACAATATTCTTTGAAATCTATCAGTCAGTTGAATCACACAATCACAAACACTAATAGCAATGGACTCGGTCCTATGCTACTCTGCAGATGAATACACCAGCCTCATGTGGTTGAGTTCAGCCCATGCCAAACAGATAGATGTAGCCCTCAATGAAAGCTGTAGAATCATTGCTGGTAGCCCAAAGCCAACTCCAATCAATAAAATCAACTACCTAGCAGGCACTGTACCCGCTGACATACAGAGAGAGCTAGCGGCTAATGATGATGATGATGTGTCATCAAGTCAATTCTGACTTACGGTGACTCTTTTCAGGGTTTTCCAGGTAGAGAATAGTCAGAAGCCGTTTACCTTTCCCTTTTTCTGGGGGTGCCCTGGGACTATGTAACTTCCCCAAGGCCACATGGGTTAGCTCTACTTGTAGGAGACACTGTGGGGAATTGAACTCCCAACCTCTGGCTCTGGCCAGATACCTAAACCACTGTGCTATCCAGCCAGCTCATAGTGAAATAAAAAGGAACTGAATGTACTTTCACTCTTCGGCTACCATCCTGTCCCTCCCGGATTAAAATGAAGGAAAGGGTTTTTTTCCAGAACGTCCGTGAATCTCGAAGAAACATCAGAGAATGCCAGAACTATAATGCAGAAAGAAAATATCGCCCACCTCTCAAAATGGATAGAACACCATGAAAGTCTAGCCCCTGGTCTCACAGAGGACTCGGTTACTTTGAAGTTGCTTAATAGGCTACATACAGAGTGGAGTTGGCAGAATCAAAATGAACCTAAGAAATTGGGGTTTTCACAATGACATGGTCCTTTTCAAGTACAGAGAAGAACAGGCAACTGCACCCTTATGTCTATGCCCCCCACAATGTGCTATGTAAGATTTTATGTTAGCTACACTAAATGCTCTTGACATTGCCTGTTACTGAGCAAAAATCACATGATATCTTTATTAATTGTACTGTGGTGTTTCTGAGATGAACAAAGACGTAGGCTGCTTTACATGTACCACTGGCTGAGAACTGTTGAGGTAGAAAACAATACTCATCATCTTGGGAATGTTACAGTTAAATATAGTTGTTTCAACTTTCCTGTCACCCAGTACAACCCATGCATATACCTTAGCCATTTCCAAAGTTCTTTCCCTAAAACAGACTACAAGGACATGGTGGTCCCATAATGCCAGACACTTGCTCAAAGTTCATCTGCCTCCCATTTTTGCTCTCTCCCCATGTGCTGTATTGGTTAGCCTTACATTCTTTTCTTTCCTATCTAACTGAAAGCATACACCAAGGATTCAATAGCAGCTACATCCCTAATGTCCAGTGTTATCATCCGTTTAATTGTTTCTCTAAATTGTATCAGAAGAATATTGGGCATGAAAGACCAAAGTGCATGGACCCTAGGTCAAAGCAAAATATGCCAGACTGTATAATCTCTTTACTGATTATGTACTGGATATGAAGGCAGCACTCATTTACGATGTGTTGTGAAATAGGAGTGAGGCGTTCTCTTAGAGCAGTGGAGAAACAAACTCCATATAAGAATGGACTCAAACATGGCATAGGTGCTCAGAGAACCCCAAAGAATCTTAGCTGATAACAAACTACATGCATCTATCCATTTACTCTGACTTTTAAAACCTCTTGAGAGGTTTGCTTATACTTATTTGATAGTTGTATTCTCATACATTAACCAGGAGGAGGGAAAACACACACACATACTGTGTAATTTTGTCATAGGGGTACAATTGGGAGGAGTCTGTCTTTATGGGTAGCAGTGTATAACTCTTAGTAAAATAAGTTCTGTACATTTGGGGGTGATACGTGTGACAGAACTGTGCTAATGTGAAAAAGCACTGTTACAAGTGTTCAGAGATTTGGATAATGCTGTTTCAAATTGAGTGTTAAATGGACTGATCAGGAATATTAGTGGAACATGAATGCCAAGAGATATGCATACTACACGGCATGCACAGATGTTATCATAATTTTAAAGAGACAATATATATGAAAACAAAAACACAGCAATATTCCTCTTCTGTAGACTGAGGAGGAGGAAAACTGTGTGCAGTTTAGCCCTCTTCTCTTTGTCTGTAATCAAAGATCTACATCAAGAATCATGTACTTCCTTCTTTGCCACAATTCTTTCCAACACAGTTTGCCCTGTTTCAATGAATTCATACTTTGGAGGCAGGGATGGAGCTTGATGGTTTTTGAGTGTGTATGTGTTCTGTTCTGTTTTGTTGTTGCCATTTAGATTGGAAGTACATTAAATATACAAATAAGATTATACAACTATTAATCATTTAATATGGAAATATCAAGTGTTCTGCTATGAAACATGACACCTTGTGTGGGGGAAAAAAAGAAGCATATTCTGTATAAGCCTTATCTGAATTTGCATGAAACATATTTTTCTGAAATTGCTCACATGTCACTGAATCTATTTTTCTTTTTAAGTCATGCATTAAATATGCATCACCACTCCCACACAGAAGTTCTGCTGTATAGGTGAACTGTGCATGCGCCTTGTTCTTTGCTAAATAAATAACCTGAACATGAAGCAATTAACAATTGGTTTTAATAACACACACACAGAAGTATTGCTAGTACATATAGTTATTACTTGACTCCACCATTAAGAGTTTATTGTTTTAATAGCATGCCATCAGCCATGAAGAAAGAAAGAAACCGCAAGTGTACCTTGACTGAAATTAGCACAGTAACCTGGTAACTTTGTTTTGCAGGCTCGACTGTCACATGTAAGATGATGTTTACATGTCTAGCTGAGCCCAAGATGGTACCTTGTGCCTAGAATAGCCTATAGGTCTTCTTCCAATTTATTTTTTTCTGTTGCAGGAAGGGCAACCTGCTCCAGCCAGCCACAATTTGCTGAACAATTCCTATCAATCTCAGACAGCCTTGTTAACGCTGAGGAATATTTGCTTATTAATTTATTCATTTGACTTATACCTCACTTTTGTGTCCAGACATGTACAGATAAAACTGAAAACGGAAGACACAGATAAAAACAAATGGAAATGTGTGTAATAATAAAACACAACTGAACGACAGCTAAACTATTTAAACTCTGAAGCACTGAGTGAAAAACATTCTAAAAACACATTTTGAATAGTACAACACTAATCCTTTAAAAGCTCTTTTCTCCTGTGTATGAAAACTGTTGCTGAAAGCCTATGTGAATAAAAGTTTTTGTCAAACGGGCAACAGAGAAGGGAGCAGCCTTGCCTCCCTTAGCAGGACGTTCTGTGACCTGGGAGCGGCTATAATGTGTCTGTGAGGATTGTGAGAAGGGCCTCCTCCAAAAAGGTAGGCAGTCTTGTGTGGGAGAATAAAGTCCTTCAGACAGCCTGTACCCAGAGTAATGACGATAGCTGAAGTCTAGCAACATCTGCAGAGACTACATGTTTCCTTCCACACATGTATCTCATACACTGCTTTGACCATTTCTATCAAGAACCCTGCATACGGGTCTGTGTCCAGCTCCGGATGCCTCAGAGACAAGGCAATCTGCAAGATGAGACTGGCTCAGCGCTCCGCATACTGCCCCAATGCTGTTACTGCTGCTGACAGCCTATGCTGAGCCAAGAAGTCCCCACACCCACCCAAAAGTGATGGGATTTAGCTTAGGGCCCAGACCAGACTGACACACTTCCAGGACAAATGCCAATAACTTTGCCTCCAGGGAGAAGCAGCAGGAATGGAGCAAACTCCTGTGTCTATTACTTCCCACTTTCCTCTACCAATAAACCCCATTGCTGAGCTGGAGTTGATAGATACAGGGATGGAGGAGAGTTTGCCCACTGCCCCTGTGTTGAGTGAGGGTGGTGGGGCTCACAATCCATCAAGGTTTTTCTTTTCTTTTGCTTACACAGATAGGTTTTTTTGCATTTTTCTATGACAATATCTTTTATTTCATTCCATAACTCTTCTGGTTCATGCTCAGTTCAATTTAATAATGGATTCACTATTTCCATATTACAAATTTCATATTAACATACATGGAATGTATCTGAAATAAATTGACAGAATGCTTCTTATGATGTTGTATTTGAGTTCTGATCCATTACAATTGTACTATGTACAGTACTTATGGTGATGAGAGAATTACATGGTGATGAGAAAGCTTTGCTGTCTCATCATAGCTTTTAATGAACTATATCATCTGTTCGCCACATCCTTTAATATTAATCAAGTGCTGTGAAGACAACAAGAAATTAATACTCTTCAGAGATCAAATTATATATACTTTTATGCACTGAGTAGGGGGTTGGACTTGCTGGTTTCAAAGGCCTCTTCCAACTCCATTATTCTATGTGAGGGAGTTGTGATCAACTAGTTCACTTCTAGGCATCTAAATTTCAATCTACATTGTGCTTTGATTCTCTCTGCAAAGCACCAAAATATATCTTGATAGATACCTGAAACACCTGCAAAATGAGGGTGCCCAAAGATATTAGGCGGACCTGAAAAATACTACATGCTGTTGAAAGGAATGTGAATATATCCATTACAAAACATTATGTCAAATGATTATATGTAAATAGAGATTGTGGTACTGTTAATGTAGATTACTCACAACAAAATTCATTTATAAATAGTCCCCTGGGATATGTATTAAATTGTTGCTCAAATAACTCTGAATGAGAAGCAGTAAGCTATATATAGAAACAGTGCAGGGTACAAGGTGTGAAAGCGTCTTTGATCTTAAGAGCTTTTCCAGGTATTTACAGATACACTTATATTGGGCTGGAATCCAAAGAAAATCTAAAGTGTATGCTACTTTCATTTTTAAAAGCTTGCTCCCAGCACCAAGTAAAAAGGAGGTCAAAAAGTTGTTGAAATGACATGCAACTATCCATCAGGTTTTACCAGAAATTCCAAATTAACAGACTTTAATACAAATAGCCTTATGTTGTAATTTCACCTTGGAAAGATGAAAAATATTTAGAAATTATGCTTCTTCTTTTTAATGGGCAAGTTACAAATTTCTTTTTACAAGTTTGGGATATAATGGACATAACAGACCTTTAGATGCAACAGGCATCCTTTACTGCATGCTTTTAATGAGTATGTTTTGGCGAGTGTGTGCCTAAGTAACTTTAAACCACAGAGGGCCATTTCACTTACTTATAAGTGGCTGAAGTTCAAACCTCTTTTCCATGTGTCATATCACACAAGTAATGATTTGAAATGTGGCCTAGGAGGAGGAGGATCTGTTACAAGATACCACAAGAAATAAAGAGAATTTAAGAAACCAGATAAAGTTGTGTGTGTTTCTATGTATGCATAGAAGACTGCACCAGACCAATGTGCAGCTTATGAGTGTCACCAGGAATGGTTCCAAGGGGTGCTTGTTCTTGTTTAGTCATTAAGTCGTGTCCGACTCTTCGTGACC